>JAVQJF010007535.1:0-21969 GCA_036023855.1 Gadopsis marmoratus
CAGGTTTTTTGTTCTTGGTTGAACTGAACTGGAATCAAGCGGAAGTTGATGGCGAGCTAAACCAGAGGATATAAGTGGACTTGGATCTAGAGGTGGATTGAGGAGCCAGAGTCAGGAACCTACATTCTTACCTTGGTCTTGCCAGAGCGGTAGGATTATTCAACCACTGACTTTAGTGCCTGAATTGTACTGTTTCCAGACAGTGCATCAGTCCATCTGAGCCAGGATTGATTACGAACTTTATTATTTATTTGATTTTGATTTGGACTATTATTTTATCAACCAAATTCTGGAACGGGAACGGAAGAACTACTGATATTTATGTTAGTGGATTGAAGGACTAAAAATTATATTGGGTTGTGTTGGACTATTTTACGCAATACTTGAAATTGATGGTGGTGATTAATGTTTGTTGTCATTACTTGGTATTGCACATATAATGAATGTGTGATTTTGTTGAGTTGAACTCAAGGGAACTTGATTGTTAATTCAAGTACTGATTTTTTATTTTTTATTTTAATTCAGTTTTTCGACAATACACAAATGCTACTCAAAAGTCCTTGCATTGGTGTGATCATTGAACATTGTATGGTTGCTTTTACCTCCTGTCGAATTTAGTAACTTATGATGCTAGTTCAGGGTAGCAGAAAGGTCTCACTTTTGTAATTAATTGGTACTGCATCTTTAATGTGTGCAGTGGGGTAATAACAGAGGTGTTACACTAGCATTAGCATTAGCACAGCTAGCCGTCCCATTCAGAAGCTGGATTCACTCACTTGTTTGCTAAAATACTGTCTATTGTCTTGGTTTAATTTGAGGGGAGAAGCCAATGATATTTCTTTAGCGAGCATCTAGAGGAAGATTTACATGGTAGATTGCTGTCTTCCATCCTGGAACTTACACTTTCCTTCTGATAGCAACACGACAGAGAGCCAACTGAAAGTAACTTTAAAGATACATCAACATCCACAGCACTTGATAATGTTGGCGTTGCCTGTATGTTTTCGTAGTTTGTCTCAACTGTTTTGTTGCGCTTCTTGTCTGATTCTCAGTGGACTTTAAACAATTAAGTCAATACATATTTCTTCCAAGACCCAATAAAGTCAGATAAAAGTACTAACGGAGACAGAATGTTACTGAATGCAAGATGCTCAACAGATCAAGCGAATAAATCAACTTCTGGATGAGAATGGATTTTGTGCAGATGCAGTTCTACTAATCAGGCATAAAAAAGTAATTAGTTAATTTGTCCATTCATCCATCTTTCACATTATGTTGTCGTTTTTGTCGTGGACAAAAACATTTAACAGATTTCTTTCACAGTTCTTGTTTGCTAAATGTTGTTTTTTATTTCACTGTACCTTGTATACATTTCCTCATAGATTTCATTGATGAAATTTCCACCGATCGGTTTCCCACCTGGACCCTTTCCTACAGTCCATTCAAGGTGTTTTCAAAATGATCATTTAGCAGTTAAGCTCTAGGATGACCTGCGTATTTCCACTTTTAGGTACATACAATAACTGGATAATATGTAATGGGAAAACATTAAATTTGTG
Organism: Gadopsis marmoratus; assembly: GCA_036023855.1. Classification (NCBI taxonomy): domain Eukaryota; kingdom Metazoa; phylum Chordata; class Actinopteri; order Centrarchiformes; family Percichthyidae; genus Gadopsis; species Gadopsis marmoratus. Next base: position 1,560 of record JAVQJF010007535.1, read on the forward strand.
GGTTCTGCACAGCCCTCTTGCAGCAGTTACGGTCACATAATCACTGGGGCGATCTAATAACTGCCAAATGTCTGCTCTCGCTAGAATTTACTCAAAAATGCTGTGTTGTAAATCACACAGAATGAGAGCTTGTGCCAAATCCCATAAATGTAAGTGTAACCACAGTGGTGACCCGTAGTAGCTGCTAGTTATGATGGGCCACAGTGAAAGACTTTTTATGGGGCCATCTCTTGACCCCGTAACGGATGTGCACATGCAAAACACACAGTAGAACTTAAATCTAGGAGTACTCACAAAATCTAATTAGTGTATTAACAAATCAACAGAGTACTGTTTAGTATTTAGTTGTTTCTAATGTAGTTGGATTATGCAAGACACAAACCCAAAATTATGGCAGGGGCAAAAAGCACTTGTTTCATCTGTTTAAGCAGGATCTGATAGACCATGCAGTGTGCAAAATCCTCAACATTGTCCTATATATCCATGTCCACATCTCCTGTTCTCAGTAGATGCTGCAGATTAACCATCTCATTCAGTGGCTCCTCTGCAAGCTCTCTCTGATTAGCTTTCATTTAGAAGAGGATCGCTCCACTGTCGCAACTTTGACAGATGTCACTTTGCTTGGCTTGCTTCAGGGCCGCAGTCATACGTCCCAGGGGAAATTATTCTGCTGTGGATTTCAGGGACCAGAGCCAGTTTGCTACGCTAACTTCAGTCAGCCTACACTAGTTGAAAGTTGCTAACTCCTTCAACTGTAATGCCATATTGCTCACTATGATGGGAGCAATAACTCGGTACAAACCTCTTCCATGGTGTGGCGCATTTATTTTTAGGTCTGTTTTGTTTACTCTAAAAAAAACTATTGGCAGAAATAAATAAACCACGCTTCTGCCACACTGTTGTTTATACACACACACACACAGTCACTCTCTATCTCTGACTACCCATCATGCCATACCCCCCATTGTAAGGTATATTCTGTCAGTCTTCAGAGACCTTTTTGGAAGGAACTACGCCAAAATCATTCTCACGGTCTGTTCAGACTGAACATAAGATTTTAGGGGTACAGTTGCATATGAAGTTCGTGGAGAAATGTAAATGGTAAGAACAGAAGAATAATAAAAAAAAAAAATTAAATTGAAGAACACGTGCTGCAGAAAATGCCACCGCAGTTGAATGTGCACAATTAAAACAAGGTGAAAATTTGCTTTCTTTCTGTCTGATTACACCTAAAGAGCATCCTCAGAGTGCGAAACTATGTTAAATATAATTACTTTGAGATTGGGATTGAGAGGGTCTGACACAGACCCTCAGAGTTGAAGGCAGATACAGTATTTAGACTACACCGTTATGCTCAGTCTTTCACAGGGGAGACTTTTTTACACTTTAACAATTTTTTCAACACTGGAGGTATCTGTATATGCATTTGAATAAATCACTCCAATTAAACACATTTTCAGTTACCAGATGCAGAGTGACTATACAGTATCTACCTAAAGGGAAGTCGCTCATCACCTCACAACACATCAGCTGAGCACCCACCCCCACACATACACAGCATGACAGATGGATGGTGTTTTCATAAACATTATGAAACGGGTCCAATCGACCACAGCTTAAGATGCTTCAAGTTCATGACTTTCTCTTACAGCTCCTCCAGAACCCATCATACCAAAATCCTAGAGCATCCAAAAGATGATACCTGTTGACAGAGATAAGATCACAGTATTTCACTTTAGGAGTAGAACTTTTCAACTGGAGAAGCTTCACGCTGTGAGGTGAAGGTAGAGCTAAACCAATGACAACAGCTGCAGAGAAACCAGACCTATGTACATAAGGAGAGGGAGGGCTGAGCCAGAAAGAAAAACTAGCCTTTCAAAGACACAATCTAAGTGACAATTAGTGACAGCGCACAAATTAATAATAATAATATGGCAAAAACAGTATACCATGAAGATACTGCGTGGTATTAATATGTAGTACTGGATTGGAAACAGCTGTTTGCAAGTATGCTCATATAAACTGCGACTGTTCTTTACTAAATCTGAAATGTACAGTATCTTAGAGGCTTTACTGGTTCTTTCTGCCTACTAAATGAACTAATGTGGTTTCTATTATTATTTTTTATATCACACAAATATTACATACTGCTGTGCACGATCACCACCATGAAATCAATTTGTTTGTGATTAACTGACACAACAATAGTAATGTCGACACAAGGTTCAAATTCACCAAATAAACAACAACACAATAACATAAAATAGGAACAGTATTACATACAAGTAGATAGCTTATTGACTTACACCTCTATGCTACATTTCTAAATTCAGTTTAAATAAGTACTAACGTGCAGATTTAGGTTTAATAAAATGTCTAGTGTGTCCATGGAATTCTGTCTTGTCGTAATTATGGACATGCATGTGTAGCCAAATCCAGGTGAGTGTGCTTGTTTTGGCGTTTTTGTGCCCTCTAGTGGCCAATCAGTTGATTAATGGGGCTTCAAATATATGCGAATAATCCACACATAGAGTATATGCATACATTGCTTTTAAGCATGGATCTATGTGAATGGAAATGCTGCACAGTAAAGAAAAATATGGTGTAGGCTATTGTATAAGTTTTGACTCAGATATTACAACCATGATTCTGAGTGAAAGGGCTATATTATCTATTCTTATCTTTCTTTGTGTTCACACATTATAGTCATAAAAGTAGAAGATATAAACATCTGCATGTGCTCCCTGCTTTGAGCAGACCAGTCAATTGGGAAAAATGACTGTCAATTACAGATAATGTCTCTTTTATGAGTCAGAGACAGATTGTTCATAGAGAGCGGCACTGGCTAAAATTTTATTTGTCTTTGTCGTGATCATAAATGTGAGATGACTAACACCCAAACACTCACACACGCACACAGCTGCAGCTCTGCGTCCTATTCTCATCCCAACTCCACTCCCTTCTCTCTGGCTTGCGCTGCATCTGTCACAGGGCAATCTTTGCATTGTATCCTCTTTAAAATGCATGATATCAGTGGGGGCAGCAGATGTAGAGACACAGAGAGAGACATGATGTCCAGCAGACGATTATGGTGCCAGGGGAAAATAGAATGAACATTGTGCCAGCAATCTTGTTAAAGCTCCCACCCTAGCCCCACCCACAACGCAACCGCACACACACACATATACACACACGGGTGCTTGCCATGCAATCCTATTAAACAATGAGTGTGGCATTTAATCTCTTAACAAAGGGGGTGGCGGAGGTGGTGGAGGGGTGGGGACAGACAGAGAGACAGACAGCAGAATTTCCACTTTCTCTCCCTCTCTCACTTTCTGTTTAGTCTCCACCCTTCATAAAGCATCCATGCATCCTGTCATTTGTGCTGCAGCTCCTCATTGTTGAATCACTTTCAAGGTGCATACTAGTGATAATTCATAACAATGCTTCAGTAAGGTCATGCGCAGTAGGCACAGCATTCTGGCTGTCCCTCGTGCTGGGTTATGTAATGAATGAATAAACGGGGAAAATATATATTATATCTGTTTAAAGCCCAAATAATCTGGTACAAGCTCCCTGTAATGTCTCTGGATCCAGATAAACAGCCTAGTCAGTGAGTCAGGTGCATCCTCCATACACACACACACACACACACACACACACACACACACACACACACCAAACAACATGCACGTGTACACACACCACCAATCTATCACTGACTTCATAGTGGTGCATGCCCACCTAATCTGCAGAATATCCACCATACCATAGTTACTACAGCACATACAGAACTCTTATGCAGATTCTGTATAGTATATATGAATATGCACATGACAGAAGTCCCTTTATCATTGTTCATTAATTGCTTGCTGCACAGGCAGCTTCGAGAAGACTCTCTACCTAGGAGTGGCATGACACTGGTGCAAATAATTATGCATAACAGGACAGTATAGTTTATAAGGAACGTCTCACAATTGGATCACAAATGGAAGATAAACACAAAATATCGACAAAATGATGAGTGTGGCTAAAATGTCACATATCATAGTTTTTCCAAAGAGTCCAAATTGACATAATTTAATTATTGTTTTCTTTCTGACTAATGGTCCATAACCACAAGATATAAAGTGTATCATCATAGTAGACTAAGAACACCAACCATGAGCCGATGTATTTGTGCTTTTAAAACATGACTTATAACTAATCACTAATCCAAATTATTAAAGATTAATTTTCTCTCTTTAATTATGTCTCTTTGTGAAATGAAGAGATAATTTGGCCAGACTATCTCTGAGGAAGAATTGCATCTGTTGGCTCCCCTTAAAGGAACCCCAGTAACGCAAATAAAAATTTAATCTCCAATACCTAACAGCCAGTACAGGCTTCATGCAATTAAACCAATTCCCAGTAAGCAGTACTTATTACATATTGCATGCAGCTCGATAACTGCGACATGAAAAATAACTATCTGGATTTTTTGACCAAATGTGAGTAAGCCTTGGGCAAACTGACTCAACCACACAGTCAACTAAACTGAAGACCTCTTATAATGAAATCTGGGCAGTGAAAGAACAAACCCACCAATGTGAAGGTCAGCTTTAATATAAGCCAGTGAGCTTTCACCTCCTCCTTCACATCTACGGCTCTAAGTATAAACTAATGTGACTACATTGAGAGCATAAATCTCTTCGTCTGAGCCTCCATAATTTCCCGTGTTGCACTTCTGCTACCATTTCAGGAGTGTGCTCTAATATTTCATTATTATGGCCTCTGCATTCAAATTTCCGCAGACCATTGTCTTGCAACTCAGAACGATAGTCAGAATCGCAAAAGTGTCTGAACCTTAAAATACGACTTTATGACTAAAATCTGCCAACGTCCAATAAAGAAAAGTCTTCCAAAAAATACAGCTTGTGGTAGAGTTTATGGATTCATTTATAGAATTCAAGTAAGTGTGGAGCTCCAGCAAAATCCTTTGAGTTATTGTTTCATATAAAAGGCACTTCATCGTCCATTTCTACCTCCACTATATTAACAGGAAGAGACAATTTTAGTTCTTTAAGGTTACTAAACTACTAACAACACCATAGCCTCATAGTTTACTGTGGCTTGAAGTCCAATCTAGTGTTAATGTCTTTGTCAACAGGCCCGTAATTATCTTCATGTATTATAATGTATCTCTCATCAAGATGCTTTAAGGTTTGAAACCAAGTCTGCAATGTAGAAGTAAGTATTCAAATCTTGTATTTATATAACAGTTGTGATACTACGATAAAAAAGTTTTCCTTAAAGTGGCAATAGACAACTTTTCATAATTTACTCCCCCTAGTGTTTCCAAGTGGTGGTATTATTGTTGGTGCTTCTGTAGCAAAGTCGGAACTACAACAGGGACTGGCGTATGGGTGGAGGGGGGAGTAGAAGAAAACACTGCCATCTAGTGCTTGCTCATGCTGTAAATCATTGGGTTTCTGTAAATAATAATATAGAGTAACATTATGGTATAGACCTGCTCTATAGTGCCCTGAGATAACTTCTGTTATGATTTAGCACTGAATCAAAACTGAATTGAATTGGTTTGTTTTCCGGTTCAAAGCAAGATATAACTGTTAGAATCCCCAATCTCAGTGCTAGGATAGAGGCAGAGTAAAACACCCGGTAGTTTGGAACCATCTCAAGTTTGAGCAAAAAAGTTGTCTATTGTCACTTTAAGTAAAGATTTGGAAGTATTATCTGTATTATCAAGTACTCATTAAGCAGAATGGCCCCTTTTAAAATGTTATATTAATATATGTGTCATACTGAAGAAGCGATGATCAACGAAAATATCTTTGCTCCGAAGGTCTAAAACTAACATAAGTGAACCAAATTGAGTTTTAGACCTTGTTAGTGAGAGCATTTTTGCAGTTTTCAAGACATGCCAGTTTGACCAGTTCTCACTTCCAGCTGTTCAAAGGTTAAAACTGCGATATAGGATTAAGGTAGAATTAGATCTCACTTCACAAGATAAAGCATGAAAATCAGGAGGATTGTGGTACTGACCCATCGTTCCTTTTCGCTAAGACGAGCCAGGGGAGGTGTGTATCATACACATGCCTCTCGGTCACTACCCGGTGGAGATTTCCTGGGCATGACTGACCGGGAGGAGGAGGCCATGTGACAGACCCGGGGCATGCTGGAGGGATTAAATCTCCCAGTGGGCCTCTGTGTAGTTGAGGGCACTAAAGAGGAAAAGAAGTTGCAGGAACAGAGGGAAACGGAATGTGTAGAATGCTCTACTAGCCCTGTTGCTATTGCAGTTTAATTATAGAATGGATCGACGGATGGTTACAACCATAATTTGATTAAAAGTAAGGTAAATTATGAGATTAAACGTCTAGAGAAAATTGTTTGATTGTGTCCATTCTGACTACGTGTCATGCAGGCTTTTCACTCCACCTCTGTTATTGAAATTTGGGAAACAGTGCATGCTGGGGAAAGCAGCGTGAGTCTCACGAGGCTTCAATTTTACATAAACCATTTCAAACATTTGTCTCTGAGTCCAACCCGGATGTAAACACTGAAAGTTTAGCTTTTGTAGCTAACCACACAGGGATCTGCCAAGCTAACTGTTAGACAACTTGGGGGAGGTGAAACACAGTCTCCAACATGGTGTTATTGCTAAGAATTGCAAAGTTGTTGCAGTTACACAGCTAGGATCGCTCTCTCTCATCTGTGAATAACTCTGTCATCAGCATGTCCCTCTCTTTACAGGGAAGTTGTCCACCTCTGTCAGTTTCGGAGAGCAGTGACCGCAGGAGCACCACCGGTTTCGTGAGATACATCTTCTTGTGAGACAGACTTCTGCCGTCTTACTTTGTCTTTCCTTTCCCATTTGACGAAGCAGAAGAACAACTAAACACAAAGTAAATGCTGGTTGTTTTAAAGCTGACAATAGTTTTTATAATTGTGTCCTTTCTGATAGATGGGTCATTATAACGTTTGCATTCACCACGTAATCATGAGTCCAGCGGACAATCGCGAGTCATTTCACTTTGATGGCTAGCGATATATTCAAACCAGCGTACCCAAACGAGACGCTGCATCAAATGGAAGAGGAAAGACACGGGATGTAATACTTGAAGAGGAAATAATAAAGGGAAGAGAAAGCCGTGAAGGGTAAAGGAAAACACCTTACAGCCCAAAAGGCCTCACAAATCAATAAAACCTGCTGATGTCTCCCGACAAGGTTGATAGATATACAATACGCTTGTGTGTTTCTCGCATTCAATCCTCATCATCTCTCTAGCTCATTCTCTCCCTCTCTCTCACACACAGACACACACATTCTCACACACACACATTCAGAATTGATGAAGGCCCGTGTTTGACACGGGTGATGTAAGTGTGCTGAAACTGAGCATGAAGGTCAGAGGGATGCTGGGAGAACCCCAGCCAGCATTACTGTGGCGACAGCAGAAACATATCCTGCTCTCTCTTTCTTTCATTCTTTCTTACTTTCTCCCTAAACATACACACACAGAAATGCAGACAAAATACACACACACACACACACACACACATTGTATGGCTGATGGATGCTGTTTGAGTTGGAGTGGAAGTATCCTGTTGTTTTCAACTAAGCACTTTTTGCTCAGCACTCATTGCCAAGAGTAATGGTCAGTGAAGAGCCCCACTGCTCTATGAGTGAGTGAGTGTGTGTAGGTGTGTGTGTGTGTGTGTGATAGAGAGGTGCAGACTTCTTGATTCCAAAAATCTTTGCTGTATTTTCACACAGGCTTCACACTCTTCATGCTTGACCACTCATCTCCGCGCCTCCACACACTGAACATTTGCATGTATGTGCGCAGCCAAAAGGGTTTGCCCACCCGACCGTATGGCATCTGGCCCGATGTAAAGACCACATTCCCACTTCATTCAGCGAGTCTTGAGTGACTAGTAGGTTGGCACTGGCAGGAGTGTTCACAGCACCAAGGTTACCATGAAAAACCATCATCTAAAGAGGTCCCCATACAGTTGTGTTCTTTTGGTTTAGGACCGGGTGTGTTGTAGTTTGGGCTGAGCCCTTTACTTCCAGTTAAGGAAACTCTTAACATCACAGTAAAAAATGCTATTTTAGACACTAGTTTGTTTCCAACATTGTGACATCAGTTTCAGGAAGCTCCTTCCCTGTTTTAACATGGCAATGCCCTCGTGCACTGTGAGGTATATCAAGAAATGGTTTCCTGAGTGTGATCTGGAAGAACTTGCCTGACCTTCACAGAACCGTGACCGCAGCCCCATCCAAAACCTTTGGGGTGAACTGGAACGCCAACTGTGAGCCAGGCCTTATCGACTAACATCAGTCCCTGACTTCAGCTAAATGGGAGCAAATCCATACAGCCAGGTTACAAAATCTTGTAGAACGTCTTCTCATAAGAGTGGAGATGCTGTGGTTTAGTCCGGCTTTTCTGACAGCAGCCTACAGAAAGGTAGGGGTGTTCCGTTTAAAACAATATAAGAAAGGGCACATCATAAAAACAATGCTAACATGTTCATAAATAAACTGTGGGGGGTATTTTTGTGTATCTACCAACTGTTGAGGTAAAAATCTGGCTGCTTAGCTGCTAAAGGCTCCAACATGTTCAGCAGCTACTTGCTAACTGTCTATCTGCTATTGGATGATGGGCAGGTTGTGGACGGTGTGTTTATCAGAGCTTCTTGAGTCAGTCAACCAAAACACTAAAATTGTCGGTCATAAAACCAAAAAAATGAGCTCTAAAGATGCTGAAAATGCCCAGAAGAAAAGAGTTCATCACGGCAAGCAAACTCCATCACATTTCACCTCCATCTCATTTGATCTATCGTTTACGCAGATATATGTCATTAGTGCAGCGATAAACAGGTCAACAAAGCATGAGGAATAATTCATTTGATATCAAAGGAAATTACACATTCATTATCATGAATACTTCATTTAGCATTTGCTTTCATTTGATGCACAATCCAGAAGCTTGTTGCAGTTGTTTAGTATTGCAGCAGACAGTAGCACTGCATTATGCATTTTGGACTATAAATATATATATATATATATATTAATTGTGTAATAAGCCTAAGACACAAGTACTTAACACCCACCGACAAACAGGGAGATCTGCCACGCCCAGCAGTCGGCAGTCTAGCTGCCTCTTCCAGCACAGCGTGTAACGTAGGCACTGTAGGTCTGAAAGGTTTAGCAGCATCTTAAGACACAAGTCAAACCCTCCCACAGAGAGGCCTAGTCAGCCCTTCACCCAGCCGTCTCTGCTGCACAGTAAACTGACATCAAGCAGCCCCTGTAGTGCTGAACACAGGACAGGAGAGAGACGTAAACATGGCACGGGACAGCCAGTCTGACACAAAGCGCCACACCTAACTGTAGTCGAGCAGAAAGGAGAGACAGGCAGGAGCGTGTGTGTGTGTGTGTGTGCGCGCATTTGCTTGTAAGTATGCGTCTTTGTGAGTGTCTTGTTTGCAGGGCTTTTCTGTCATATGTCTTCATCGCCGCTTTCTATCCCCTCACTGTTCTTCAGCTCTGTGGCTAAGCCAGCGTGAGGCAGCGACACACTGTGCAGGTTTCATCCCTTAGCTTAGAGGTGTGTGTGTGTGTGTGTTTACGTTGCTGTGTGCGTGAATGTGTGTGTGTGGGGGAGGGTGAGATTGTGTGCGTGCATGTGTGAAACAGAATGTTTGACCCTCAAGAATGTATGTTTCCTCTCTGAAATTGTGCATTTGTGCCCGTAAATTGCTCTCATCTGCCCTGTAGGTGTGTGTGTGTGTGTGTGTTTACCTCTGCCGCCTGATCCTGAGCTTATACTCTAGTGAGTGGCAGCCACCACCATTCAGAAGCTCTCTCCTTGGGGCATAATGCATGGAAAAAAACAGATTTAGGGGCACATCAATTCCACAGGCTTAACTGGGGTGGTGTGTGTTTGTGTGCATTCTTCAGATGCGTTTTCTTAAAGTGCTCCTGTTTCTAGACAGAGAGCGACACTAAAATTGGTATATGTGTGTGTGCGCATGTGGGGGTTGTCTTGTCACATGTTAAATGCTGTCATAATGAGCGTATTGAACCAAATGTCAGAGAAAATCAGGGGGATTTAACAGGATTCAAGCCTTTATTAAACGTTCATATTGTTTCTCCACATCTGACAACTGAGACAAAGTGTTAAATAGAAATTGATTTTCATATCCCCTAAATAAATATCGCAGAATAAAGTAAGAACGTGATAATGATATGAGATAGAAGGCGCTTTCGTTCACGTCTGTCTCCTCAGAAGACATCCTTTGACAGCAGCTATTAAAAGATAGTTTAGACTACTCAAAGATGAGGGATTGACCTTCTTTTCCATTAGCGTAAGCAGAACATGAGGAATATAGTATTAACATTTAAAACATGTCGTTCACATTAGGGAGAAAAATGAAATGACACTTCTTTTTGTTTCCTGATTTTTCCAAAAGCCCTTTTAATGTCGTCTAAACAAAAGTGCTGAGCGTGGAACCGCTGCAGCAGAAGAAAAAGAAGAAAAACAAGCAAGTGAACAAAATGCCATAGCATCATAGAGAGATATGTTTTAAACATTCGACCTTTTATGTTTCTTTTCTCCAGTGTGCTACTGAATGACTTATATTACATGTGAAATGTATACATCCACCACCCCCCCACCGATATCTTGACGCTAAATCACATATTACATGCAATGGCATTACTTCACCTAACGCGCTGTTACTGAATTTAAATCCCACTACACATTCATTTTGAAGAACATCATCATTATTTCATTTTTCCCGGCAAGTGAACAACACAATTTCGTTTGATTACAAGCCGTGCACTCATGCATTATAAACGACCGAATCATTTCATTACATCTTAAGTCATTGCAAGGGACCGGTGCATGCTAAATCAGTATTCAGAAGTCCATACTTCTTGTTTGATGATAATTTCTCATTTCGCCAGATTAAACAGCATATTTTGGATAAAGGGCTCCATAAAGCCTTCAGAGTGAATGGCAGCGGAGAAAAGAAAGAGGACAGAGGGAGATTGCGGGTGGTGTGAGGACTCCCCACGTCATGAAGGGCATTTAAGAATTTTGGTTTGGCTGCATTATGAACTCGTTCTTTTGGTCCTCAGGAAATGTAATTACACCCAGGACAACACTTGCCTGAATGTGTGTGTGTTTCTGGGAAGCCAGAACCTTGTGTGTGAGAACCAAGTGCTCCTCTCTCGGCATCCACCGAGCAGACACCAGACACAGCTCTGTCCAGACTGACAGTCAGAGCGGATCCATGTGAACGATCAAAGAGCTCCGTGGCTCTGTGCTCCAACCACCAAGGGATTTACTGTCCCCATGATGAGCAGGGGAGAGAGAATTAAGAGGATGGGCCAGAAAGAAGAAAGGCGGGTGAGATCGAAGAGAAAGAGGGGAAGCAACAAGGGCTATGCAGGGATGAAAGGAGAAGTGGGGGAGTAGGGGGAAGAAGGGGAAACCGAAAGCAGAATGGCTAAGCATGGCTGAAAGGATGCAAGAATGCAAGAATGAGAGATGAGAAACAGATGGAGAAAAAAAAAGGGACTGAGGGAGACAGCGATGAAGAGGTAGGGAGAAAGAACAGGAAGGCACCATTAGAGTGAAAATGAATGGAGAACTAAGAACCTCAAGGCTGAAAGCTTCTTAGAAGCCAAAGAGCTGATTGCAACTATCACATTGCCTCTCATCTTCCCTCTCTCCACTTTGCTCCCCTGTTCCAACATTACACAGAGGGCAGAGTTGGATGACCGTGGGGGAGACAGGAGGGAAGTGTGCCAACCAGGAGAGGTAGCTGAAGACCTGAGGCTTCAATGATTTTGGGGATGTTTTAATCCTTTTCTCTTTGTCTACCCACCTCTTTTCTCCCTGCTGCTCTTTCCTATCTAGTCCCTGCTGACACATCCATCCATAGTCTGTCACCTTCATATTTATCTGTTCATTTGATGTATAATCAAAACCCTAATCATTAAGCAATAACAACTCAAATGCGGGTAGTATCAGAGTACCATTTGCATATTAGGCTGAGATAATACCAAGCAGAATGCCAGTCTGTCCGAAATCGTATTAAAGAAAGTGTCATTATTAAGGAATTAGAGGACAAAAGCAGGTTTTTGTAAGACTGATACCCCGATACTCACGTTGTGTAACTGTCCCTCTTTGTGGCTGTATAAATCTGCTTTCCAGTCACAAGGAATTTAATGTGGAGAAATTGAGAAAATGTTAAGTACCTTTCTGTCATTCAAGAGCTGTTTTAAGAGTTCGCTGCTTTACTCAACCCTCGACTGGTTTTTAGATAAGATCAAGCCACTTGTCCACATCTCCCCTCCACCAACATCTGAGGATTCAAATTCAATAGGTAGCCTCTTAATCTCTCAGCGTTATGGCACGGAATCCAGAAAGATCAGTGGCTGACAGTTGAAATTTGTCTGAAAGCGTATCTTGCTGTTGCCCTCCAGGATAGGCCGCACAGATAGACCAGTGTGGCAGGCGCCCTAGAAATTACATTTGGTCTGGAGTTTTTCAGAACCTCTAGATGGTCAGTCCACCTTCATCTGAACACGACAATCCTCTAGTGATCAAACACAACTACACTAAACAATAGCTTTTACCATTACACCCGGCAACTGGAGACCGTCCCACAACACTGAGAAGTGACAAGCAGGGAGCATCCTATGGTTCTCAAGTGTTTTGTCTTCTTGCCACCTCTCCGCACTGGTTTTATACGTCTGTGAGATATGAGCAGTTTAGGCAGAGAATGATTTTAGCTTTTTGACACCTTACATAAAACTATCCAACATTTCACCAAAAAAGCCAAAACTAGAGAAATGTCAGAAAAGACATACTTAGCACAGAATGTTGCAACGTCTCACATTTGTTTTGCACCTCCTTTTTGGGTGGGCGTGGGTTGTACCGACTCCCATCTTGGGAGCCACTGTCATAGTGCTAACACACAGAGAAAGACAAAGACACAGATACTGGGAGAACATGCACACTCCACATACATATATCCAGTACCTACAAACATAAAGTATGATTTTTGCTTCAATCTAATATGATACCCCCCCACCCCACCACCACCACCACCACCCACCCAACAATACACTTGCCATACAGTTGTCCAGGGCCCTTTGTGCTCTCTAGCACATCCAGAGGCAAACTGTCACACACAACATCATAAGCATAATCAGCAAGCGCAAGGCTGGTATATATAAAACAAAACACCCACATCTCCACACCCACTGCACCTTCTGGCACTGTCGACGTGTGACATCTATGTGCAAACTAAAACACTGCCAACTAGAATATTACGCACACATAGCAGCATAACCACACCTACATAGGAATATGTCAGCACAACCCTCACACATATCTGTACAAATATAAAGTCCACGAAAACCTGACACAGAACTACCAAATTATACGTGAAGCCCCTCTTTATGCACCACCAGTCTCACGCTGTGTATTTACCCAGTATATTAGCATATGCCTGCCCACTGTGTGTGAACCCAGCGAAACATGATGGCTATTTCAACAGAAGAAATAACATTCATTTTCGTCCAATTCCGCGATGGAGCAAGATGGGCTTTCATTGGAATGTTTTGACCTTGCGGCGTAGATGCTTAACATCCCAAGAATGAAATTGGCACTCCCAAAATGGATTTGGCCTGATGTGCAGAGGCTTATAACAAGTGCCAACTCTGTAGTATTTAAGAGGGTACTGGCGGAGAGACATTGTATGTGTGTGTGCGGGCGTATGTTTTAGTCCACACACACACACACAACGCTGCCAGTGTTTCATTCCTGACTAAATATTTATAACAGAGAAAGACACTAAGTAAGTCAGACAAACACACACACTCAGAGATAGACATGGGGGGAGAGAAAGTGAGCCTAAGCAAGAGAGAGAGAAGAAGGAGGAAGCTTATTATTTAATGTCCTACTTGGCAGAGAGCTGTCAGAAAGCAGGAGAGTGGAGGGTTGCCAAGGACTGACAGAACAAAATCAGCATCCGTCTTCTTCTCTTCAAGACATGGACAAGCGTAATGAATTAAGATCCGACTCAAGCCCCTTCTCTTACTTCTCCAGCTTGTGATGCGCGGGCTTCATTTTCGTGGGCTTCGGACCAGTGAGCAGCGACAGCGAGATCCCAGCAACGTGGCATTAAATCAACACAAAGGGTGCCATTCATTCGTTTAGAGCCTCATTACGTGGAATGATTTCTCAATCAAGACTCTAAACTCTCACGCTACTTCAGGTGCACACACACACACACACACACACAGAGAACATTACCTCCGGTGATAGCGCCACCAGCATTCCCAAACAATAGCTGCAAAAGGCAAATTAGCAAACAATACGCTGTGCTCCCATTGCCTGGGTGATGAAACAGTACAAGGCGAGCTAATGCATCTCAGGCAGGCCAGATTCCTGCCTCCGCTCTTATCTTCCCCTAACACGCTATCAGACAAATTACGAATGGGGTCCACTTAAGAGTGTGTGTGTGTGTGTGTGTGTGTGTGCACTGGTGTGTGTAATCTCGTGTGTGTCTGTGCATTTAGCAGTGGGGTCCACTCATCGTCTGCCTCCTCTCTTGATGTTATTTATGGCTGTTTAAATGATCTCAGACACCTCTCATTTGTTTAGACAGCTCCAATTGGCTTTCTGTCTGAAGAGAGGAGGGCTCGGGAGCGGCGGTGCAGGAGCGAGAGACGTGGTGAGACAGAGGGGGAGATAGAGGGGGAGGTGGGGATGGAAGGAGGGAGGGAGGGTGGCCAGGCAAACCATGGCGGGGTGGTGAGGGATGGCTGAGAGCAGTGAGGAGAGGTGAGGTGAGGAGGCAACGGAGGTGGATGAAAGGAGAATATTTTGAACGGGAGTGAGAGAGGAGGCAGAGGGGTAGGTAGGCAAAATCAAAATCTAGATAAGGACTGGAGGGTGAGGAGAGGCGAGGAGAATAGAGTTTAGGAAGGAGCATTTGCAGGAGAGTTAGGAAGACAGAGAGGAGGTGGAGGGAAGGAGAGCAGGCAGGGCAGCGGGTGAGAGGAGGGAGAGGAAGGGATCCATTGTGTTTAGTCTCACTGAAGCAAAGATTACTTCGCCGCATCTGATTTCTCACTTCTAGTGTTGAGTGGTATGAGCTGCTTCCACTGCAGGATAACCCATAACTTAAAGAGGAGCTTAACATCAAATCCACATTTTAGAGTTAGTAAATACAGTATGTATTGATCCTGGTCCCATTTTATAGGTTTTATTGCAACAAAATGTATTTTCCTCTTTCCAGAGAAAATCCAATAATTCTGTCACCTTGACCCTCAAAATGATGGGAAAAATCTATGACTTAGCCTGGAACGCTCCCCGACATATACATACAGCAGTCAACAGTATAGGTAGGAGTTTGAAAGGTGTTTGTATGAATTCTATAGCGTCATCAAGTCAAATTTGTGATGTGTCCAGTACCTACTAATAGCTGCAAAACTAACAACATTCAGCCTCAGCGGCTCTTTCTCTTTGTTGCTAATTAGCAAAGGTTAATCACATTAATCACAAAAAAAACCAACATGGTAAACATTGTATCTGCTTAACATCAGCATGCTTAACACATTGTCATTGAAAGTGTGTCAATCAAACATTCCGGTCTGTAAAACACAGCGGCGACTGGAAACACAAGGCAGAACCTACAATCAAAGCTCCATATCACAGGTCGTTAAGTGTATGTGCAGTCATGTCTCTGGGTTTGAATGCAAGCAGGTACATCCATCGCCTATTTGTACATAGGGCCTATATATACAATTTGTGTGTGTGTGTGTGTGTGTGTGTGTATGTGTTTACATGTGTGTTTGCGATGCTCAGCGAGGAATCAAAGCGTGCGGACCAGGAGTGAGAGAAGCCTTGTTTGTCTGATTAGGCCCCTCCTGGGAATACAGACGAGCTAGTGGGAGGGAGGGCCCTTTCTGCACTGGTTGTTAAAACACGACTCTACACTCGCACACATACTATACACAAAACACAGAGTTGAAATATTCAGATGTAGACCCGCTGCACACTGACACACTGCAGACACACTGACACGCAATTAAATTTGAATTTTATGATGTAATTTCTCCTTTATTGTGCCATGGCAGTATGGTCTCTGGGCACTCTAATGTTAATTGCCACTGAGGCTCGCTGTGGTTGTTGTTGTTGCTTCTGACAAGTTTGGGTTGTTGAGCTACGTAAAGAATGCTGTAAACAGCTGTGGTCAGCTCACAGGGCAAGTAGCCTGGAGGCTTTCAACAGCAGATTTGCATGGGAATGGAAATGAGGTGCCTCGCAGTACAACGAAAGTTTCTTTGAGGAACAATGTACACATGCGTCTTACAATTTACACATGCAGAATAAGACAAATAAATGAGATGGTAAACCGTAGAGCAGTGAGTCAGTGCCTTTGCTCGAGGGAAACCCAAACATAAAGAAAACATGTACACTCACCCAGGCCACCCCATTAACGGTTCCATATCACGGATTATAATAGAGGGTTGTCACTTTATTAAATCTGCAAGCAAGGAGCCTCAGTTTCGCGTCAAGCTGTTATTAGCCTCCATTGTGGCTTATTTTTAAGATAGCTCAGGACAGATAATACCATGGCCACTTGCCAATGATTGAAGTTTTATTTCAGAAGCCGAAAAAACAGGTCATGGCCCTCCAGCCCAGCAAAAGTGAAAGAAAAGATTCAGGTTAGGAAAATTGATCAGAGCACTTTTGTTTGAATCATGTTCATGCAACTTTAGGTCAGCTCAACTTCCACGCCCCCCCCCCCCTTTAGTGGCTGTACCGTAGTGTTCATTACTTTCATATGTCCACTACTTTTATAATGTGGTAAGTTTCTTTATTACCTTCATATAGTAGATGCATTATTTCTATAATGCTGCTATGGTCATTACATTACTTTCATATGTCCACTACTTAGAATGCTGCTACTGTCTTCATCACACTCATATAGTATGTTCATTACTTCCATAATTGCTGCTATGGTCATCACTTCATTTACTCATAATGCTGCTACTCACTCACTTACTTATTACCATGGATGTGTACTTATTGATTTGGCTTTAATATGCGTGCTCTTTACTTATGTTATTTTACCTCTTATATGCACTGTCCACCTTTTGCTGTAAATCTCTCCACTGTGAGACGATTAAAGGATTTCTGATTCTGATACACCGCCGCCCCCGTTTCAGAACCACTGGCCTACAGTAATAATACATTTTACTTTACTAAGTACAAGAAGCAATGTAGAAACATGTGGCCTCCCTGCAGAAGTGATGACGATAGGAATGACTATGATACAGTAACATTTGTATTCATATTTTGATAGAACCATCCCAACAGTGCATCGGAAACCCAACATTTTGGTTATAGTGTTATATTTAATGCTAACCTAGCATTTGTCTCACGGCCCTTTTAACCGTCTTATGTGAACTTTTCCACTTGAGCCTCCTGCTTGAACAGTTCTTTCAGCTGTGAAGCTGTCGATCCAAATCGCAGCAAAATTCCTTGCAAACAGCAGTGATGCTAGCCTCTGTCCATCCCATCCAGGGATGGACAGAGGCCAGGACCATCCAGTCAGGAAGGCCAGACACACTTCACTTTGCCTTTTTCGCTCTGCTTACCATTGCGCCTGTAATTCATCATTTCTTATTGTACAAAATGACTATGTCTTAGAGACATGAAACAAACACTTCAGTCTCGCATTGCATGTAATTACAGGCATAAGATGCTGTGATTTTATTCCAGTGCTACCACGCTGTGTTTAATTCAAAGACATACTTTCTCCTCTCACATACAACAGCACCGGCCATATCACAGCACACACCAGCTAGCAAGCTAATTATTAATACAATGAGACAGATTTGAAATTCATGCATATCTGGAGCAGTGACCTCTGCCGACATGTAGATTTGTCTTTGTGATGTATCTGCTGTGACTGCAGTATGGGAAAGCAATAAGCGGCACAGTTAAAAAAGTAAGAGGGGATTTATCTGTAGTGGTGGTGAGTAAGTCGATGATAAATGGGTTAAACAGATGCTTCTCTTTAAAGGTAAATGAATAGAAACTGGAGAAAACGTGCAACTAGGTCAAAGTGGAAAAGGACTTAGCTTCATGGTAGGAAAATAAAAAAATGCTTTGAAAAGGAAAAACAGGAATAATTATAAATGTGTAATATGTAAAAAAAAAACAGTGTACTGGCAAAAGGATTATGCAAAAGAAGAAAACATATTTTATCAGGAATTAACAGTAATGACATGCCAAATGTAGTAAGTGATGTTAATGTAAGCTGAGAAATGCAGACACAAATTAGGGTCTAAACATATAAATGATAAAATATCAAAATTAGATGTTAAATGAAATACAAATCAGGCAAATGTTGATTTGTGTGTGCTGGTCTGGTACAGGCCTGTAATGTGCCTTGTGAGCACACTGCAGTCTGCAGTCCACGGGTTATATCCGCACACTGCGCTACTTGAGCATATCAAATGCAAATTTTGACGCCTTTGCAGAAGGTTAATAAGCAGTTTAAATCACAGGTCATGTTTACCCTGTAAAGAGGGTTTATGGAACATATGAAGGACAAAAGGTTCAGGGCTGCCATCCTGCCCTGACCCATCCCACTGCTTCAGCAATCAATTCAGCTGTAATTACCAACAACGGCATCTGTCAGAGATCTGTATCTTATCTGAATTGACGATTTGATAATAGGGTTTATCAGTGGAAATGACTGGTGAGATCTTTACCACATCAAGGATACACAAGGGTATTTGAGGACAGAGTTCCACAAGAACAGTATCTTATCAGATTAAGGACTGTTAGACGGAAAGACAACAATGTCGTACAAAGTGTTTATTGCAGGAAGAAGTGCCTTACCTGCCACACCACAACTACTGTGTAACAAAATCATCTAAATAACCAAACTGAAGATACCTTGACAAAAAGCTAAGACAAGTTGATGGATTAATATCCATAAAAAATGGACTGAGGACCACAGAGGTGAGTATATAGTCCGAAGCACACCACATGACACACATCAAAATAGCCACTGTACACTAACACAATTATGGTGGAATTAGTCAAATAGACCCAGTAGCCTTTGTCACTGTCTCATCAAGCGCTGATGGCAGCTTCTTTTTAAGATGTAGTGGACCTACCTTGAGTTTGTTTCCTCTTGTCAGGTGTCTTCTTTTGGGATCAGTGGTGTATTTGTGGTCTTTTTAAAATTTCGTTCTTCTCCTCAACCCACTGGCTTTGCACTTTAAGGATAAAATATAAAGTACACTTTAAAAAAGACACAAAATAAAAATAATAAAACAAGGGCTGTTTAGCCGTAGCTGAAGCATAATAGGAACAGTTTGTCATTTTTGGAAATACGCTTATTGGCTTCCTTGACGAAAGTTAGACGAGAAGATCGATACCACACTCGTATATATAGCCAGCCGCTGGTTAGCTTCGGTTAGCATAAAGGCTGAAGGCACGGGAAACAGCAAGCCTAGCTCTGTCTGAAGGTAACAAAATGAACAAAGGCTCACTGATTAACACGTTATATATTTTTTGTTTAATCTGTACAAAAACCAAAACGTGAAAAAGAGCACGCTGTGGTTTGACTATTTCTTGGGCACAGTGACTGCTCACCCGCCCAGTCCCTGACCAAGACTGGGCAGAGAACTTTACCGGTTGCCAAGGCCGGCTCTAGCAGTGGGCAAGGGTGGGCAGTGCCCACCCAAACAAACGTCTTGCCCACCCAATCAAAAACTCAGATTCTTTTTTTTTCCGTCACAGAATGAATACATTTCGCTACGGTTTTGAACTTGCGCTCTGATTGAGTGGGCAGCCTACAGCCCGCCTACAAAGTCGCGCAATTCCCCTTAATTAGTCCGAAGGAGACTAAGTGCCGCTAGCGAAGCTCAGTTTGACCAACATTTTGCATTATATTCATTTACTGGACCAAAATCGATTAATATGATCACTTGCTGTGCGATCATATTAATCGATGATCGCATCATGTGAGAGTTCCTTCTCCACACCGGCACGAGCTCTGACCCCCTCTCGTCGCACCGTGTCGCATGAAAGGAAGAGGAACTTGGTGATTTTGGGCCATGAAACATCACAAATAGCTTAGACATGGATGAGTTTGTTAAAATGTTTGCTAAGGAAACAGGAGACTGATGTTATAAATAGTTAGAGATAAATGAGGGGTAAAGAACTGTTTAGGCAAAAAAGAGAAAAAAAATAGTTTTATAAATGTTCTGACTTTGCACTGTTGTATTATATGAATATAGTTACATTGAAGTTTGAATGTAGAATTGATTCATTTATTCAGTGTTTCCTTTGGC
>JAVQJF010007549.1:0-62694 GCA_036023855.1 Gadopsis marmoratus
GGATACCTTGAAAGTGCTTGAAAGGATACCTTGAAAGTGCTTGAAAGGATACCTTGAAAGTGTTTGGGATACCTTGAAAGTGCTTGAAAGGATACCTTGGGATACCTTGAAAGGATACCTTGAAAGTGCTTGAAAGTGCTTGGGATACCTTGAAAGTGCTTGAAAGGATACCTTGAAAGTGCTTGAAAGGATGCCTTGGGATACCTTGAAAGTGCTTGAAAGGATACCTTGAAAGTGCTTGAAAGGATACCTTGGGATACCTTGAAATTACTTGCAAGGAGTCCTTGGGATACCTTGAAAGGGCTTGAAAGGATACCTTGAAAGTGCTTGAAAGGATACCTTGGAATACTTTGAAATTACTTGAAAGGAGTGCTTGGGATACCTTGAAAGGATACCTTGAAAGTGCCTGAAAGGATACCTTGAAAGTGCTTGAAAGGATACCTTGGGATACCTTGAAAGTACTTGAAAAGATACCTTGGGATACCTTGAAAGTACTTGAAAGTACTTGAAAGGATACCTTGAAAGGATAGCCCTTGAAATTGCACTGAAGTCACATCCTGTTATGTCATGGTCAGAGAGTGTAAACTGTTGGGAAATGGTACAAAAAGGAGTTGAGTTGAGTGTTTTTAATAAAACCTATTAAGTCTTATTATGTCATAAGAGCTTCAAGAAATGTTGGTGGAAAGCTTTTTATGTTTAAAGTAATTAAGTGTTGTTCATACTTCTTTTGAGAGCAATACATTTTTCTAAGCACACACAGTGATTTGGAACAATTAAATATCTTACCTTAAACATCTGATGGTGATATGTCTTTTTTCATCAGATGGGGAAGTGCCACAATAAGGGTGAGGAAACTCTCAATGCACTTTTGTCATTAAATGGGTTTGTGTGTGAGGTAGACAGAGACAGGAAACGAGTTTGTTTGCATGCTTTTTTAACTCGCCACATTAGAGAGACCTAATTCAGTGTACAAACCATAATCCCAGTTTAGTGTATGAATGTGAGAATGTGCATGAATGCTGTGAAAACATGTAAACATGAAGGGTTGGTGTGTTACAGGATACCCGCCGCCTAAAATGAATCTGCTGAGTAAAGTCTTCAATAACAGGTAATTCTGTTGTGTGTCCTTTTTAAAAGATATTTATTTTCCCCAAGCTGCAAAAATGTGAGTAGGCATCAATTACTGTCGCGACCCCTCTGACCGAGGTGCCCAGCTCCAGCCTGCGTTGGAGAAGACGGTGATCGGACTGTGCAGGATTTATAAATATGAAGCAAAGTGTTGCTAAAAAAGTGAAAATGCCTTCAGTTGAATTTCACTGGATGATTAAAGGATCAAATGATTGAATAAATAAAACACAACACCTAATATTTAAACCATTTCTCTCTCAGTGACATGCCTATGCAGGGCAGAAACGCCGCTCCATCTGACACCATCCTATCTACTTTCCTCAACGTCCTGGACTCAGTCTCTCCTGTCAAAGACTCACTTAACAAAATCTCCTCGGATGAGGATAAAATGGTGTGAATACACACACAGTCAAGCACGTAAACCACAATAGATTATTGGTTATTGATTATTTGGAGCATTAAAACTATTATCTTAATGGTCGATTGGTCCTTTTAGTCGTTGTTATAACTGCACCTGTCCTACCCAGCACACATTAGTGGCCTCTTCTCTCTCTGTTTTTAGACAACCAAGGTGTGGAATTGCAGCAATCTTCCAGCCATGATCAAGCTGATGAGGAACTCCTCTGTCAGTAGTCCCCACTAATGCCAAGATCAACATAATAACTTAATAACATAATCCATTAATTAAGTGCCACTCTCTGGCAGTCTAATAATTCCTGCCATCTCTCTTATTCCCTCAGGAGGCATCTGCATGTTATATGCGAGCATTTGTTGCTCCTCTGTCCTGGGCGACTTTGACCACACCGAGAGAAAACAAGATGGACTCGGACGTCTATGACACCCTGCTGTGGGCCGCCAAACCCGTGCTGCGGGATATGCCTTCTACAAAAATGATCCTTCCAACCCAAGTTGAGGACGAAAACGTGATAAAGATGTGAGTGCGCTTTTATGCAATTACTTCGTCCACTGTCTCTCTGTCCACTTTTCTTAAAAATGTAAAATTGGTCGCTGGTTCCAGGATGAAGACGCTGCACGAGGTGTATGATCCCATGTCTGAATACAAAATGACTCAGGTGGCAAATTGGGCAAAAGAACAGATCACCCAGATCTACTTCAACTGTACAATGATGCCATCGTCAGAATCAAGTAAGAAATGAGTTCAACACTTCAAGTCAGAAACCACCATAAAATCATACATTCTGATATATTAGCCATTTATGAGAAAAACAGGTGAACGTATCCTCGTATGTTAAACAGAAAGTGGAAAGAAAGAAAATAAAGAAGACAGAGAAGCTAGCAAACAAGAGGAAGGTGGAAGAGAGAGAAGGAAAGAAAAAGGAAAAAAGAGAAGTAGAAGTGACTAAACAGAGGGAAGCAGTTGAGAGGTGACGAGACTGCAGAGGAAAAGAAAGAGGGAGATAAGCAGAACAGAAGCTGAATAATAGGTGAATGAAGCAGCTGAAATAAAGCAAACCCGATGAGAATAACAAGGAAAAAGAGGAGGAAGAGCAAGAGGCAGCCTCTCATATGCAAACCATGCAAAGCTAGTGGAGGAACATTTCAACAAAAATCTATAGGCAGTAAGAAAAACTGTGTGAGAAGAGCAAAGACAGTCATTTGAAAGCCACAGTATGTATGTTTGCAAATGTGTTTGTCCGGATCTTTGGATGGAGCTTAAATCCAGGAAATCCTGCAAATCAAAGACCATGACTAGGCAGGTGATAGTCTCCAGCACTGGTGAGATAAGATGCCTTGTTTTCCTGTCACTTTTCCTCATTTATTCTGCAGTGCCGATGGAGCCCTGCAAACCCTCGCTGAAATGGCTGAACACAGAAAGGATGACGATGATGGGACCGTACCTCTGCCATTTAACACCGGAGGATGTTGACTCTTGTCCCAAAGAAAAGGTGAGGAGGTCTGCAAAGGAAGATGAAGAGTGAAACTGGAAATGGCAACTGACAACATTTTAATTTGGAGCTTTCCGGGTTTGTTTCCTTCTAGCTGTGCGACTTCTTCCGCTCGTCCCAGTTCAAATCCGCCTTGAGTGTGACCACCAAGATGAACCCCAGCCTGGGCAGCAAGTTTCTCCAAAGATTTCAAGAGTGCTTCAGTGGAAGGACAGAGTTTGCAGAGCACGTGGACAAGTGTGTATTCATGCACTAGTGTGCGTCCATTAGTGCACAAACACTATGGATCAGAGCATTTTCGGATTTTCACATGCCGTGTCACTTCCTGACAGAACAGAACAGGACAGATGGACATACTCTTATTGTCTAAATTTTTTCTGCTCACTATTCACTCTGAATGTCACACCTCTGTGTGGGGGCTTTGTGAGGAGGAAAAGTCTTAACAGACAAGAGAGAGAACATTGTTACAGACACTCGTTATAAGAGACAAAAAAAATACATTCATTGTAATAATTCTGTTTACAAATGAATGTACCTGACATTATAGAAAGCTGATTCAATTTCAAGGTTGGAATATTTTTTTTGCCTTTGAACCTCCTCAGGCTCGGCACACTGGCCTGTCATTATTATGAAGCTCCAGTCTTGAATGCTACCCTCAGCAGAAAACTCCTCTCTGAGCTTGACAAATGCGACGACTGCGACAACCCCAGAATCAAAACGGTATGATTCTTTCCCAAACGTTCACCCATGTCCCCCCTCAGCAACCACATTTTATGAATCTCAGTAATCTCTTTATTACTCTTTGTCTTCTTACTCTCTCCTGACTCAAGCTTAAGAAGCACCTTGTCATGTCTGTGATCGCAAATTCCAATGCTACGCAAGCACTACACGATCTGGGCAGGAGCGCTGCCTTGTTGTCTCCTGAACAAATGTCTGCAATGCCTGGCAACGATCTCAGAGATGTTCTCACAAATCTGGGACCCACTGTCCAGTGGACGCCGGGCCAGCTGAACACCCTGGTCAAGAAACAGCTGGGTGATAAGAAGGTGAGCCTGCAGGGCTGCTGGGAGCTTGTCTGTCACATCTTACACATCTCATTCTGCTTTCCCCTAGTGCAAAGAGGTGTCGGGTCGGGAGCTGATGGCCCTTCAGTCAGTCGCAGGAGGTTTGCCAACATGTGTGCTAAAGCAAGTCAAAGCCGAGGAGATCCTGAATGATGCAGAGGCCCTGAAGAACATCTCCAAGCAGATGAGTAAGGGGCAATTGAAGGCCATGTTGCATGGGGTGAGTAAGGAGAGAGAAGAAGGAAACGCAGAAAAATCTCAAATAAAAAGAAACGTGTTTTGCATGTGATACCATTTATATACACTGTGAACATGCTTTTAGAGACAATTAAATGTTTCCCTGTAGCTGCTTAAGGACGTGCATCCCTCAGAGCTGGTGCAGAAGTTGCCCGACACTTTGCTTTGCAGCATTTCTCTAAACAACCTGGACAAAGCAAACATCACCTCTTTGGGCCAAGTGGAGGGTAAAATGTGGAGTCGACCACAGGTAATGTCTCTGAGCACCTCCTCTCTGGCAACAGCCCTGAGCTATTAACACATTTTATTAATTTTACTCTAAATGATCTGGCTTCTTGTTGTTTTAGTGCTAATTATTACTGTTCTTGATGCATTCGCTCTAAACCAAGTTGGAGCACAGAATCTCTCAGAAATGTATCAGTTAATTGTTAATTAAATTAGTTAATGAATTAGTTGTATTTACTAAAATATGTTTTATGTTCTACTTTGTTGTGTTTTCCTTAGGCAGCGTACCTGGCAAAAAAGATGCATGATCTACATCAGATTCAGTATGGGTGAGATCTACAGCTGTGGACCAAATACCAGAAACATGTTTCAATACAATATAATACAATTCAATGTAAAAGCCTTGCAATAATTCATCCATTTTTAAGGGCATTAAGGCACTTGAAAACCTGGTTTCAAACCTTAGCTACATCTCTGTAACATTCAGTATTTGTCAGCAAATAAGCAAACAACATCCTTAATCCCCTAAAACATCTTTGATTATTATATATTTCATTATCATATATCAAAGGTTAACATTAAAAACTCCCAAATAATTGTCTTAACTGGCAGAAAGCGGTGTCTCTATGTAAGACTACACTGCAAGCAGTTGATAAAAAAATAGGTTTTCAGGACCTTTAACAAAACACAACAATGACACTTAAATTGTCACATCCGAGTCTTCACAAAAACATAACATGAGAAGTGTGTGTGTGTGTGTGTGTGTGTCTGTAGTATGGTGTTTCAGTAATGTGTGTGTTCTTCTTACTGTATACACACGTCTGCCATTGCTTTACATGCTTACATTTAAACCATTATTGGCCGAGACAGGAGGCTGCATTCAGTCCTTCAGGGAATAACCTGCAAAATGATCGACAAAGTAGCAGACAGTGATGTGCGAGACATGTCTCAGGCCATATCAGAGACTCCACAGTGGCTCTCCAAAGTGCAGGTATGTATTTACTCACACATACAGTATATACACACACGCGTGTAAATAAAACATGTGTAGCATGTAGCTATTGATAGCAAATATATACGTTTTCAGGCAGGATGTGCTGCCGAAAAGCTTTTTTCGACTTTGGAGAAAGTGAGACCTGACTATTTCAGCACCATCACTGTGGAGGAGATGAATGGGATTCCCACATGCTTACTTCTTCATTTGCCGTAAACTAACAGTCCTCTCTCTATCTCACTTAATCGTGTATTTAAACATGTCTGTAATAAAATGTAACATGTCCCTATCTCTGTATTTCATCAACACTATCCCAGGCCATCGACGGTGAATGACTTGCCTGGCTCTGCGTGTTCTAGCTTCCTCGACAAGATGCAAGTGGCCAACCTGAGCTTGTTACCTCTCGGTGGCCTGTCTCGCCCTGCACTCACCCAGCGAGCTCTGCTTTGCCTGGCCAATGTACACACAAAGATACAGACAGGTGACAAATGAAAGGAAAAGCCAACAGAAACTCCTTCGCATAGGTTGTCCAAGTCTCTGGAGCTCCAGCAAAAGATACTCCATCTGTTTTGATGATGATGATGGAGAGCAGTGTATAACACATTGGTCCAAAATCTTTCATAGATCTGGTGACTGTGAAGACCATATAATAACACCCGTGAGACCAGTATGGACGCATCATTCGTTATGTTCCTCTACTTATTTATTCAGGTTTTTCCTTTAAATTGTCGCCTGTCTGTACCGGCTGCTCCACACCTATTATTATTATCACATAGTGAGTCTAGTGTGCGCAAACCAACAGCGTAAGATATTTACTGTGTATTTGCAGGGGAAAGCCTTATCTGGACTCACCACTCAGGACGTGTCCAGGCTTGGACAGCTCTTGTGTGAGCTTCCGCCTTCCCAATTGTGCCTCATGGCCCCCGATGTCCTCAACTCCAGCCTCAAGGCCATGGCTTCCTGCCAGTACATTCCTCAATGCAACAGGGCAGAGCTAATTCAGCTCGTCAGCCAGACTTTTGGGTAGGACATGCTCCCTGTGGACGATGGAGTCCCTGCAGGGAAAGCAAGTGTCTGATGCATTTTTCTTATCTTGTAAAGGGATACATCTGTTTGGTCAGCTGCAACTATGGAGGTCCTGGGTCCTCTCCTCCTTTTGGATGATGCCGCCACATCTTCCCTGCCCAATACGGTTTGTATCTTTTGTCTTATAATGTCTCATAATTTTTTGCACATTTTCATCAATAAATCATCAATCACTCAAAGTGAAGAGGGAGGGAAGAGCAATGCACTCTTCTGGATGCCATCTTTTGTTTTTTCTCTCTCTCTCTGTCTGTCAGCCCTGGATGAAGGACGTTCTCTATTTCCTGAAGTCGCGCTTGCCCTACACCTCAGATGCCCTGAGAAAGAAGTTCTTCGAGCTCACCACCACCACCACCACCACCTTAAATGCAGCACGTAAAAAGAGAGCAGGTGAGGAAAAGACATCTTGTGTTTGCTGTTAATGTTTTTTCTCTTGGTTTGTCATTCTGCACAAAAACTTGGTGATGCGTGTGATGCACTCTTCTGTACTTTTCTATTTCTCACCTTCTACATGTCTCCCTCCTGTCACTCTCAGCCAATAGTCAATTCATCAGTGCTAAAAAACCCACTGTGCAGTTGATTGAAGAACTGGGAATGGACAACGTCTACTGGACAGCTGCACAGCTGGATCAGATCTCAGCCGAAACCTTCCTCGCTACTGTGGAAATACTTGGGGCCGTCCCTAACTACAACGCAGACCAATTGGCTGTGCTCAGAAAAAAAGCAATTGAGGTACAACAGAGGCATTGATGCTGGTTCTGTTCATTCAGAGTGCAGAGGACTCCTCTTTTGCAGTGATGGAGAGAGAAAGTCCATTTAGAATTTTCTCTCATTTTAACATTTCTGGTTTATTTTATTCTCTGGGTTTAATTGTGGGGTTGACTGTGGAATCACTCCAATAAAGGACTGTACAAAAATGACTTGGGTGTTTTTAACAAACCAAGGCCCCTATAAACGGGTTTCTGTGTGTTTCTGCAGGCCTTGGGTCCAGTGTCACAGATGGCAGATGAGAGCGTGGTGATGCAGATGGGATGCGTAACTCAGGGCTTCTCCAACGCAGACCTGGAGATGCTCCCCTTCTCACTGGACACTCTGGAGAGAACTGCCCACTGTGGCTGGAACGAGTCACAGGTGAAGTGATAAAAGCAGACTCACATGCACATTGCTATTGCGCTGATCATCCTGATGTTCACTCATAAAGATGACCTGTCTCAGTAGATGGAGGCGGTGTGGAAGGGTCTTGCTAAACGTGGCAACCTGACAGCGCAGCAGCTGGGAGCCACAGAGATGGTAGCGCTGAACCGGTTCATCTGTGGCCTAAACTCCAGCGAGATAGGACAGCTCAACAAGGACGCCTTCAAGTTTGTGCACCAAACAGAACTCACTTCTGATTTTTATTATGTCACCACTTTCTTACTGTTATATTCACACATTAGTTTATAGCCAATTAACCTGTCATACCAGCCACTAAAAAAAAGGGGGTGTGGCCTCACAAAATCACCCAACACTGCTAGTTATTTTAGATGCTTTTAGAGACGGAGGGAAAACAGCATTATGCCAAATACTTATTCTAGTTTCAACATGCAGCACTGCAAGCATTTTAAGTAAAGCTTGTGTGTGTTGCAGGAACGCTGTGGGCTCAATGCATGGTGTTCAGTGCTCCTTCAAGGTTGCGCAGCAGTTGAAAAGTCTCACTGTGTCTGTGTTTGGACAGCCCAGCACCTGGACTGAAGCACAAGTCTCTGACCTGGGCAACATCATTGGTTAGATATTTGCCTGTAAACTGTTACACTATTTCTAGTTCTCGGTCTGTGCCTTCGCTCTGCTTCATCTTACAAAGTACTGGCCTGATGCTTCTGTCTCTCTCAGCTGGGTTGAATGCAACTGAGTTGGCTTCTTTGGATCCGCCTGTCTCCTCATTTCTCAGCGAGTCGTGCATTCCACACATACCACCAGGCAACCTTGCTGTAAGTCACTTTACTACACGTCTTACAAAACGTGAAGTAGGAATAGTTCAACCTGTTTTCAGTGCAACTCAATTTCCATTGTTTCTAAAATCAACTTTGTGGAAACATTTTTAAACAAGCGGATTTAAATAAAAACAGGTTGAAATATTCTTTCTGCACTGCAAAATAAGGTTTTTAGTACTTACTTACACACAGAAACAAGGTTAATGCAGTGATTGCTCATTATACTGTATGTCTCTTGTTGAAATATGTATTCCAACACCATGAAAGGGGCTTTTTGCTATAATAAGTACTTTTACTTTTTTTAATTACATTTTGGTCATAATACTTGAATACTTGATTTTGAATGCAGGACTTTTAACCTTCTTCCAACCCTCTGACCTCGTTGTGACTGTTTCCCTCCAGGCACTCTCTGCTGCTCACCTGGAGGCTCTTGGACCGGACAATGCTGCCAGGGTAACCATTGAACAGCGAAATGCCCTGACAGACGAGCAACTTGCCGCAGTTGAAAGGGCCGTGACCGGGTCTCGTGTGCAAACACAAGATCCTGCCCAGTCAGGTAAGAAGATGTATAATCATATATTCTTCAGTGTTTAAATACTGCGTGTGTATTTTACAACTCCTTCAATGTGTCACACTGTTAACAGATTAGTTGTTGTCGTGCTTTACAACATTTGCGGAAAGATTCCTCTTTAGAAGAGTGGGCCCCCAACGTGGGACCCAATAATAAATTACTACTGCATTAGGAAATCTTTGCACTCAGTCTTCATGTCACTCCCGTTCAGGAGCTCCATCGCTGAGTGTCGAGGGGATGTCAGCCTTCATGACGCCTCTTCTGTTTCTCCTCACGGGGTTCCTGCTGCTGTGAGAACAGAGAGCCACCACATCCTACCGCACAACTTCCAGGAGCTTTAGCTGCCCACACACAGAGAGCCTCATTTCCTGAAGAGTTATCATTGTAGCGCAATTGTGACTTGAAATTCTTATGTTATTTGTGATGAAGACGTTTCTCTAGATTGAAATCATTTATGTGTGAGCGTAGCGAGTGTGGCTGTAAACAGTAACAAGTACACAACATAATCAGATTACCTGATAAGATGTGGAAGCATACTTTGTTTTTCTCAAGTTCACTTTTAAATATTCTGTCTCTATTTATAAGAAAGTATATTTTAATAGAATGAAGAATATTTAATCTTTGTCTCTCTGATGTCCTCTATATGGGATGTCTTAAGATCTCAATATTTGGATATTTAATACTGTACTGACAAAATTACAAATTGTTAAACTCAATAAAGAATATTAATGTACTTAGTTACTGTTCAAATTGTAAAAAAAACAAATGTTAAAACAAGACAATGTCAGTTTATATTATATATTTTATAGTTTTTATTTTTTTATAAACATTTGGTTAGAAATTTTGCCAACTCAAAAAACAGCAAAAGCTAAACAGAACCATGTGTATTAAAGTATTGAATAATCTCCTGAGGAAGTAAACACAAGCACAAACTGATGACTGCAGCACATTAAAGAGATGCAGATGCGTGGACATTAATTCGTCTAAGGATCTGTGGTCAGAGTTATTTCAGCAAACCAGCAGCCTGTCAAGACAAGAAAAAGAAAAAAAGATGCCACTAAACAAGGAAATTAAATCAAAACACAGCACTCAAAATGTAAGACCTCTTTACATCAAGCAACAATTTTGTTAAACAGTTCTGACTTTTCAGTTTCATGTCGACACCTGTCCATCAATAACACAACCTGATCTGTGCTGACTGTCTCTGAGCAATGCTGGAGCATCTGACTAAATTCATCCACTTAATGATTTTTTTGTTTTAGCAAGACTGAAAACAAATAAAAAATACAAGGTTCAACATGTTCTCATCTTCTAAGAAAAAGCATTATGAATAGACATAATCATATACATACTGATCTTTCATTTACAGTAATCATAAAATGTTTAGACAACCCTAACCCTAAAACCAAAAGTTGGAATACATATTTTTACTTCCATCTCTGGTTGACAGAAGGAATACATCAGTTAATCTGCTGTAAATACAGTACATCCCCATTAACTACAAACTGTGTACACTTCAGATTATTGTTGACCATTTCAGCAATAACGTTTTTAGAGATTGTATTATTATTATGTTATTGGTCCACATTTATTTAAGTACAATATAAATATAAGCATGAAGGGACTACGAACTTGCTCTAACAGGTTGTCAATACCAGTAAACATTTAAGTCCGTCTTGAAACCAACACACCCCCCCCACGTGCATTGAAAGAGTCACTGGCGGTGAAGCGTTTTCTTCCCAACATGATTCCAATGTAATGATGGGAGAGATAATCCAGTCCTCATTCTGTGCAAAACTATATTAAAAAACTTCCAACTGAAGCGAATATCAAGCACTAAGAGTTAAACAAATGACGTCTTCAAAGGTTAGTCTTTACTACAAAATTCAGCTCAGCACTATCTTCAGCAAAGTTCAAGTCTCTCTAAATTAAGTTTTCATATGCACACTAAAATGTATAGAAGCAATTTAAAGTTGGGAATCAATCTAATATGTTAGCGCATGTTTTTGAAAATGGCTGGCAATAAGTTAAAAGTATACACACTTAATAGTAACTGAGCTAACATAATAAACCACTGCGATGATTCTCTAAAAAAAAACATTAAAAAATAAAAATAAAAAAAGGACTTTCAGTAGGATGAAAACATTGAAATCAAAACAGACACATTCCATTGCTGGGTATCAACAACAGCCATCATAATCACAGTAGGATTAGATTCTAGCATTCAGTTCTCTACAGGCACATTAGTCCCAGCAGTAAACTACAGTCAGACCAACTGTTCACTGACTAGGACGTAGCTCTAACCTCACTAGTATCATTACTGAACACAGAAACGCAGCATTAGATCCTGAGTGTCAGAAGTAGAAGGTTAAGGCTGAGCTCAACCAGTGAAAAATCACATTTGATTTCTTTACAATCTATTCGCATACAAATTCTTTTCTACCAATCTTTGGTTAAATTAGTGCATAGGTGTGTTAACCCACACTTTGATGAGGTCCACGATAAATAAGGCACTTGCAAATATTCTTTCATCACCTGCCGACACTGCTCTTCCCACATTTTGGCATCTTAGGTAGTTTTTCCTGTGTTCCTTGCACTGATAAAAGCCATACCATGAGTTCTGAAGTGTGTATTCAGATCTGATGCCTTTTCAAATTGTTTGCCGCACACCTTACAGGCCAGTGTGCCCTCCTCTTCCATCCCCTGAGCTATGGAGGACTGAGAGGAGGGCGATGCTGGTGCAGAACCATCCAGAGAACTCTTATCATCATGGTTCTTACTGTTACCAGGGATAGGTGATGGGTGCACGCTGAGGGATTGCTGGTTGTCAGTGAATGCATTTCTCACTCTGTGGGTGATGAAGCGATGGCGTGACAGGGAGGAGGTGGATGTGAAGCAGGCGCCACACTGTAGACACTGCTGTCCGCCACCCTCCGTCCCTGCTCGCCGGTGCTGGCTGATATGCTCCAGGAACGATGACTGGTCCTCTGTGGTGAAGCCGCAGGGGGCACAGCGGAATCCAGACTCAGGAAGGGAGTAGGGGGCAGGAGCGGAAGAGGAGGGCTGCAACTTCTTCACTGGACTCACTCCATCTGTGGACTCTTCGTCCTGCTCCATCTTGGCAGCTCCTCTCCGCCTCTGGCGAGCCCCCAAACTGCTGTCCTGTTCTGAGGGACTGTTGGCCTCATCTCCCCCTCCCTGTGACCAGAGGAAATCTGCTGTTAACATCTTAATAAAAAATGTTTTTCCTGTTTAACTTGGAAAAAGAGTGGCTCACCATGAGTGTGTCCTGGCTGTCTGTGTCCATGCTGTGTCTCAGCTGAACGTGCCTCTCTGTCGTCGTTTTCTTACCCTCACTACAGAAAACACACACACACACACACACACAATTGAATGTTTGAGTAGGTATCATATTTCAACATCACTAGGTTCAGGAACCATAGTTTTACAGAGTTTACCAACACAACATTTTCCACCAGGCCATGAGGAAATGTAATTCCATGTAATTTGGCTATTATAGGCTTTATTATAAATAACTTGAACTACATACAATGAGTGAGGTTGGAGTGTTTCCAGTGGAAATCCTCTTAATAATGGTTTCAACTATGTGGGATACTCACTGGCAGCGAAAGCCACGAGTCAGGACTTTGTGTTTGTCTCTGATGTGACGTCTCATACTGGAGGTGGTAGTGAAGGAGCTCTCACACTTGTTACAAGGAAACTTCTTCAGAGTCTGCACAACGCAAACACAAAAACATATGGCTACATCTGTTCATTTATAGCTCTATCTAAAAACAAAATGTATTCAGTCAAATTATACATCTTAGACAGTAGGGAGACAGCACACTTCCCAACCTTGCCATGTTGTTCAGCCATATGAGTAATGTAGTCTTCCCGGTCTGTGTAGCGTAGGTGGCAAGGCGCACACTTCCACACTGAGGGGGTCTTCATCTTTTCTGTCTTCTCTTTCTCTTCTTTATCTTTATCATCCATCCATTCCTCCCCATCTGAGCTCTCTAAATTCTGTGAAGGCCGAGACCGAGAGGAAGCAGCTGGAGGTGAAGGCAACTCTTGTTTCAGTGTGGGAGTCTCATGGGTCTGAGGATCAGAGAGAACATTGGGAAAAACACTGTCTTAACACTAACTGAACTATATTATTACACAATATAAGCATGCATATACCTTGAAATGGTCCAGTAGGGAACTCCTCTGAGAAAACAACTTGGTGCACTCCGGGCATTTAAACACATGCACCTTCTGATTGGTTAAGTGAGTGTCAAAGTGGACGTACAGCAGGGACTTGTTTGTAAAGACTGTGTCACACATGACACATTTATAGATCAACCTGTAAAGGGAAAAAAAATGGGTCAATTAATTGTAAAGTAAACACTTATTTTCATGAGAAAAGGCACATCTGTGCACTCGTGTACGTGTGTGTGTTTATGTATACATAGTCTGTCCTTCGGTGAGCGTTGGATGTTGGGTAGTGATGTGGTTCTGTATGGTGGGAGCAGATTTGAAAGCCATGGGACAGCTGGGGCATTTGTGGAACATATCACAATGAGCCTGTTGGATGTGAGACTTCACCGAGTTAAGCCCTCCAAACACCACCAGACAACTTGAACATCTGCAGAGAGAGAACAAAATTGTTAAAAGACAGTGAAGAGAGGGAAATGTAAACACAATATTTATGTGGGTTTAACAACAGTGCAATGCACTTTGGTTTAATTGAACAACCGCACGAGAAAATATCGCACCGGTATCCAATGCGGCGTGCAAAGTGCAAACAGGTCTTGTCCAGGTGTGTTTGAAACAGTGGCTGCTTGGCCGTGCCCCCACACTCTGGGCAGACGTGTGGGGGGCAGCCTTGGTGGATGCGTTGATGAGCTGCAGCACTGCAGTTATTGGGCAGGAGCATGGGAGGAGAACACACTGTGCATGGCTGAAGAACAGAAGAAGAAGAAAGGAATGGCCAAAGAAAGGAATTAAGTTAATTATCATATCATTGGAAGATACATTTCTTGCTCTTATTTCTCGCACTCAAAAGACTCACAGTGTTTTGTGTGGGTTTGATTTCTTGGAAGTGCTCAGCAATCTCTTCTTTGCTGCTGAACTGAGCCTGACACTCAGGACATTTATTACCAGTGCACTGCACTGCCTCTGCTTTCTTGTTGGATATTGCCTGATGTAGCTGGGGTGTTGGATTTAGGGTGGCCTGGCCTAAAAAGGATGATGACAATCCTGAAGAGGATGACAGAAGCGATGGAGAGTGCCCACCTGATGAATCAAGGAGGAATACGCAAAGAGAAGCTTAATCACACACAGGAATCACATCTAAAAAAGAAAGAAAATTTGAAAAACAGAAACAATGTTCACCAACCAATTGCCGTGGGTTCCTGCTGACCAATCATCTGCTCCACAGGTACAGGTTTCATGACCAGGTGTGAACACTGCATGATCAGGCCTCTGTCCTTGTGCTCTCTGGCGTGTAAAAGCAGGCTGCACTTGTTGAAGAAAGCCAACCGCTTGGCACAGTGATTACAGGTCACCTCAATCTTCAGCGAGCGCCGAGCATAATGTCGTGACAAACTCTGCTCCAGGGCAAAGGCATCACCGCACTCCAAACAGCGGTAACCCTGCAGGGGATCACACATTCATCTTCTTAGATATCGACACATTAATTTGAAATTCAGCTATGTACAACAACGTTGTGGGCTCGTCACGAAACTAAGCCTAGTTCCGTTTGAATCGTAATTCACTCTGCCAGGAACATTGTGTCGCAGTGTGAACATTTGACACCCACGACGCTTTGCTATACTGATAATGCAAAATCAGATGAGTTACACTGCACACATCCTCTCCCTGTACATTTTAAATACATTAAAACCAAGTTATCTTCTATCTTTGACAAAGTGCTGCTTGTCATTATCAGACTCTGAACTTTATATGGGAAGCAAAACATGTATATCAGCTTGATAATCTGTTATGGGTTTGTGGCAGCGCCTGGTCCTTTGTTGCAGCTGCAGTTAATGATAAATTTCATTATAGATTAAACTGCAGATTAATTTCTTGATTAATCTATTTATGTCACTAAAATGTTAGAAAATAGTGAAAATATCCATCCAGAGCCAAAAGTGACATATTCAAATTGCTTGTTTGTTCCAATCACCAAACAAAATTCCCAAAAGATAGTTTAAATAAAAAAAATGTAATTATATATAAAGCAGCAAATCCTCACATTTGAGCAGCTGGAAAAAATGTTTGACATTATTGCATTTAAAAAAAACACAAAACAAAACAGTTTATTAATCATCTAAATGGCAATTAATGTTTATGCATATAATTATTAATTGTGACCAATTGTTTCAGCACTATACACAATGACAGCTTACCTGTGCAGGTAGAGGAAGGCTCCACTCTTCAGGAAGAGGTGAACTCAGATCTGGTTTGTAACTGGGCAGTAGGTTCTTGTTGTTCAGGATCTTGTTAAAAGCTTCTACAAGGTTGGTCTGACTTTTGGAGATGATTGCCCCAGTACTGTTAACTATGGAGGCTGGTTTGCCACTACTTTGTGGGTGGAGCAGAGGGGAAGGCGCAGGAAGTGTCACCCCACTGTTCAGAGATTTCTGACCGAGGGTGCGAGGGTTGATCCCGCCTGGGCTGACTCTGGGAAAGGAGACTGAGATGGAGGGCAAGGCTGCAGTTTTGGTAACGCTGACAGCAGTGGGGGAAACCTTATTCTTGGTGTCCACTGTGGTTTTGTCTTTGACTGTACGGGCACCTTCCTGGAGCATCGCCATTGCAGGCATCTGAGATAACTCTCTCTTGGATCTTGTGTTATGACGTTCTAGTGAAGGCTTTGAACTATCCACACCCTTAGTTGTGGCTTTTCCACCTCTTTTAGGAGCAACATCAGTCACAGTCCTTGTGATACTGCCTGTAGGCACTTTGATTTTAACTTTGAGGGGGCGCAAAGGAGGTGAAACTGTCTCTGCAGTACTAGCAGAAACAGGATCCTCAGTGACAGCACCAGAGCTCTCCTTGTTTAAAGTTTCTCCATCTCCTGCCACCTTTTCACTCAGCTCCTCAGTTTCACCTGGCATGTCCTCTTCTATGAGCTCACTTTCCATGAGCTCCTCTTGGTGACGGATGTCCTTGTAGTTCACTGCTAGACCTGATGTTTGGGCCGAATCAGGGCTACTGCTTCTTTTGGGGACTACAAGGCCTGTCTCACTGGGCGGTGGGCTCTCAGGCGAGTCCCTCTCATCAATAACATGCTCTGGGTATTTCTCCTCTTGGACTGATGCAGAGCCCATGCCGACAGAGGGGAGACGGTCCTGGGAGCTCTGTGGCTGAGGAGCTGTGGTGAGAGAACTGGGGGTGGTGGTAGGTCGCCCCTTTTCCTTTAATTGGGGTGCAGGTTTTGTAGGTCCCGGAGAAGAGAGACGAGTAGGATGAGAAACAAGACAAGAAGTGGTTTCAGGAGACCCAAGCAGCTCAGGCTGTACTTTTGCTCTGTGTTTAAATTTGGGAGGGGTGGACATTCCAGATTCTGGGCTCTCCTGGATCATCAGTGGACTTCCTAAGTCTGGCTCAGACTCACTTTCATCAGAGTGCATAACATGCTTAATTCTAGCCATAGTACGCCCGTTTTGTGGTAAAGGTGGGGATGATGGATCACTGAGGAGACAGGTTTCCTCCTTCTCAGGGGAGTGAGGAGGTTGAGGTCTGACAGACGGTGGGGAGGAAGGAGTTGAGGAGTTAGTACCAGCAGTAGCTGAAGACTGGAGGTAGAGGAGGGGCTTCAAACTGTTCATGACATCAGTCGTGTGCTGGGCCGATCCAACCTGAGCTCCTTTACCGCAGCCACTCTCATCAGCGTTCAGTGTGGACCTCAGTGGTGAATGCTGGAGCCATGGCTCCGTGTTGGACTGTTCCTCATGCCCGGGGACCGATCTCTCAAAGCCATTGGCAATCTTGGGATTCACCGGTGCATCAGCAGGCATTTTGGGACCAAGCTGTGAGGTGAGGTCACCAAACTTGACCTCAACCTGAGAGTTGAAGCCACTGCTTGAAGGATTATCCGTTTTATCCCTGAAAGACTTTTCCTCCTCTTCAAAAGACTCTGACCGCACTGTATTCTTCACAATAACACTGACCACAGGGGGGTCACTGTGTGAGGTAGGAGGGCAGGGGAAGCATGAAGGAGACCCCCCCTCTCTCTCATCTGCCCCCACCTCAACCCGTTCCTCCTCTGGGCTTGATTGAATGGCTTCTTTGGCATCAATGTCAGGAATGTCAAAAGCTGCCAGCAAATCATCAAAGTCTGGGGTCTTCATGTCTCCCATTGCTAGCACAAGGCTCAAAACCTACCGGGGCAACAAACGAGTCAGAAAAATTCATATAAGGTTCATTTAATCACGTTGAAACAGCAGATCTACGACAGTTTACAACGTTTAACGTTATGCCTGGTTGAAATAAGAAATGTGACATCTAGTATCAAAAGTGACGACAGTGTGTGGTTAAAGTAAAAAATAATTGGTGTGTTGTTATGCCGCTCCACTTTATTGCTTTACTGATGAAAAATAAACAAGTCTAAAGAAACAAATTTAGCTGTCAAGTTACAACAAGTGGGTCCTTCTGCTAACAGCTAGCAGCACTTCAGCGTTTAACTGCTAGCTGGCCTTGCTAACGTGAACAGGCTAGTCAACAAGTAGTCACAAGCTAGAATTAGCTAGGTCAGTGTAACACTCGGCTAATGTCGTCCTAATACACTATGTTTAATGCGTGTTATGTTTGCTCTAGTAAAGCTAACAGCTCCCGTATGTATTAATTTGAATTACCTGCTAGTCAGCGAAGTTTCTTCCTGACTTTCCTCTCGGACGCATGAGTTCTCCGTCATCAAATCACGCGACACTCCCAGGAGCCTCCCAACTGTTTACATTTCCAGTTCACGGTGTTGTTAACCAAATTAAAGACGTGTCGTACTAAATTATTCATAAAGGTTACCCTTTCATACACTATCTCAAAAAACAACTGTTGTAATACGAAATGTACTTTCGACCAATTATCTTTTACACACTTGGCAGTATTTGTTTTGGAATTGTGAATCTATTCAAAGGCTGGAAGGATTTATGTAAATTTTACTTGCCAAAGTACGTTCTCATAAAATAAAAACATATATTTTACAAGTTACATTAAGTCATACACTGATATTTCTTACTCATAAGAACGGTATGAAAACATGATCGGTGTTATAAGCCATAGGTCCTTCTCAACATGTCTATGTTCGCATACATTCATTGTGTCCTGTATTCCAGTTTTGTTTGATAAAGAACATGCAGTAATAATATTCCCCCATCTTAAAATGCAGTTGTAAATGCAAGTTTAACGGGGCACTGAATATGACACTAGCAGTGTAATAATACTAGTGAAATATGTGAATTTCAATGCAACATTCATTGATATATTGGAAATGTGTGCGAATAGTAAACTGTAAATAAATGTCAAGGATCAGATGAAGCACCACCTTGTATTCTGTAAATTTATTGAGAAAATCTGCCCATGTTAGTTACATTACAAAAGATTCAAACTTAAGCACATCTCCTTGACACACACAAAACTGAAATCAGAATAGACCTTCAACCTACATTTGAAAAAAAAGGCCAAACTTGTTTACAGTCACATTAACAAAAGATGAACAAAATAGTTCCCATTTTGAGGAGAGCAGTAACATTCTGGTGAATAACACATGCAGTGCAATTATCAGGTCTTTTTTTATTTATCATATATTAAGTTCCTCTCTTTGGGTGTTCATTTCTTTTTCTCCTCATCCTTCTTGGAGTCAGGTTTAGAGCCTGTCTGGGAAGCCAGAGAGCCCATGGCGTTACGGATGGCCTCATTGTTGGGGTCGACTCCGGGAAGGTTTTCCAGGACGCTCTGAAGGAACTCTGGATCCTGCATAACATCGTAGTCCTCTTCATCCTGGACACAAGAAAATGACATGTTGAAACCAATCTTCACCAAGCACTTTCTAATCTGTTGAAAAAGACAAAAGAGAACTAATAAAAGCTTGTGCTTACTTTAGCCTTGGTGGTGATGTCAGCATCTGTGTCCATGTCCTCAGCACCAAACTCTATAAAGAAAAATGGAACAGAAATCTAGTTTGAGTGGGAAAAATGGGGTTGACGGACCATTGTGTTTTAACCTGGGCTATATGTTTCTGAATGTACTGCTGTGCAAAAAACGCATGTTCAACAGTGAAACTCTTTATTGCCATAATCTGTTATGTTGTTTTAAGTAACAAGCCCAATGCCATGTTCGTACGCTCATGCTGCATTCAGCGAATATAGAATGCTCTACATTTACTATTTCATATATAAAATAAATATGAGCCGCAGACTAGTAAAAACAAGTAAATCACACACAGAACACTTCTAAGTTGAAGCCAACAAAAACAGCTTCCTCTAACATACCTTCGACTGACAGCCAGCAAAGTAAATATGGAAGTGTGTGAATGATAATTAAGTATAAAATGGGCTATTATAAGCTTCCTAATGTGACAACTGCTCAGTCAGCTGCAGAAACAGATTTGTTTAGACTTAAAAGTATGGCAACCTGGAGACTGACCACTAAAGGAGCTGATGAAAGCAGAATGAGTGTGAAGATTTAGCTGGAAATTAATTCTGCTGCACATTTTATATTGTTGATGTGATGCATAATGAATCTCAGCTTGTATTATAGGTCATCAATTCTCTGGCGAAGGAAATTCG
The DNA here is from genome assembly GCA_036023855.1 of Gadopsis marmoratus. Taxonomy (NCBI): domain Eukaryota; kingdom Metazoa; phylum Chordata; class Actinopteri; order Centrarchiformes; family Percichthyidae; genus Gadopsis; species Gadopsis marmoratus. Next base: position 19,952 of record JAVQJF010007549.1, read on the forward strand.
GGATGTTCAAAATCCATGTATAACCTGCTCCTGCTCCCTGCATAGACATCTGCAGAGCATAGGCGATCTGTTCGTCCTCTGTCATGCGGCTGAAGTCTGGTAGAGCAGGTACGGACGAGTCTGTACTGGGAACAGACATCTTCAACAGGGCGTCATCAGACTCTGCAACAGAAAGAGAGAAGAGTATGAAGGAGAAGAGGCAGAAATTGGCAAATCAGGTTGGTGGACATTTTTCTCACCATCTGTGGCAGGGGAGGAAATGCCAGCTTCAGCAGCTGATGCAACAGCGGCTCTGCGAGCTTCATCCTCCTGTCGTTGTCTCTGCTCCTCCATAGACACCCGCAGAGCCTAGAAAGAAGAGAGGAGGAACATTCCATTTCTATAAATACTGACAATAAAAGTAGTACGATGCCACAGAAATACATAATGAAAAAAAAAAGACCAAATGTGGCATAGAAGGTAGCTGTGAAGGAAACAGCAGTGTGGATGAATAATCCAGATAATTTTACAGGCAAAAGACAAGAAAAGTTGTGATTACAAAGAAATACACAGACTACAGTGAACTATTGTATTGTCTTTCCCCTGCGCTCTTACCAAGGCCAGCTCTGGGTCTGCGCTGGGATCCACTCCAAACTCAAAGTCACTGGCACCCAGGCCCAACACTGCACCTCCCTCTCCAGCCAGGATGGGTGAGGACAGGAGGGCATCAGCCAGACTGGGACCTGGAGGCACTGTGACCAGGTGGGAGCCTGCGCCTTCTTTGCCATTCAGTGTATTGATGAAGGCCGTCAGCTTCTCTGTGTTCATCTCCTGCAGGGGTGAGGAAGAATGAGGGGTAAGCACGTGGACCAGACAACAGTGCAGAGAGGGCAAAAATATACACATCAGCATATTAGAAATTCAAGAGTTTGAGAGTGTGTGTGAAGCTTTGATGAAACATTACCTCCTCTCCAAAGTTAATGACATCCACATTGACCTTTTCCTTCTTTAGACGCTTTGCCATTTTGACCAGCTACAGGGAGAGAAAAAAAAAACCTCAGCTGACAGAAACAAACACTGCATGTTTTATTACAGGCCCGACAGATATATTAGTAGACTAATGCTGTCAGCCAATTTTTCCCCACAGATGAACAGGAGCCTGCTCACTGAAAAAGCATTACTAAGTAAGCTGGATAACTACACTTCACATAATTACTATTCAAAGTGTGGCCAGCAGCATGCTTTTCAAAGATGTCTACCTTGTTTATCAATATCAAAGTCACAAATGTAGTATTCACTGGTTAATAATAACCACTGATATCATGCAAAACACACGGACTTATGGCAAAACGTAACTCACATCTTTTTCGTTGTCCTCCACTGGGCTGCCAACAAATGCAATAATGCGCACCTTGTGGTTTTTGCCCTGTCTGTGCTTCAACGCCAACTACAGAGAGAAACATAGCAAATGGAGGGGGGGAGGAAAAAAAGGCCGTATGAACCGACGAAATGTATTTATGTGAAAAATAGGGCAATAGGTGTTTTCGCCACAAACATCTTGGCATGTCATAGCAGGAAAAGCATAGGTGTAATTAATAACATTAGTGATGGTTGCATTACATTGAGATGAGCCATTTCCAATTGTGTATGTTGGCTCACTGTATCACTGGAGAGGGGAAACATTACAAGTTGGATTAAACCTTCAATTTGTTTTGAATAAAGACTAATTTATATTTGCAGTAGTAACTTTAACTGACCTCTCCAAATGTCCTAATGTGCCTAAAATTCACTTCACACATCACAACTCTTTTCCAGCTCCTCTATTGGCTTCCTGCAGGAGAAGCAAGAGAAGACTCGCTGTGTAATGACAATCACAAACTCACATGTGCCACCCTGATGCCGGTGCAGAAGCTGATGTTTCCACGAGGCTGCACAGCATGCAGCTTGGACAGTATCCTGCCGGTGTCTGGAGTCAGTGTGGTCAGCACCTCACAGTTGCTGCATGGGGACATATCGCTTGTGTTATTATAATTTACGTATTTTAAATGCAAGTACACTCATTCAAACACACGGCCTCTTACTTCGCCATGGTGATGAGGCCCACGTTGTTTTCAGGGTTGCTGCGGGTCTTGGAGTGACAAACAATATTAACTGCGTCCTGCTGAGCCTGCAGCCTGGTGGGCAGAAAGTCTCCATTGCGCATGTACTCACTGTTGTCCACACTTAAGAGAAATTAAACAGCAGTGCAAATTACACAGACAAATATTGGTTGCTGCTATAGGCCAATAGTTTGACAATATACGACTATGTGAATCTGTAATAAGAACATTGTATTGCATGTAAAGGGGATGATGGACACAAACAATTAGTTCATTAATCAATTAGTTGATCAACAGTTTTGATAAATTATTAATTGCTTATGTAACTTATCAAGCAGAAATACCAAATATTTCATTTTCTCAAAAAGTGAGGATTTGCTGCTTTACATTGTTTTATATTGTTGTAAAAAAGCGTTGGATGGACAAAATAATCAATATGAACACGTCATTTGTGGTCTTTGGGAAAATGTGACATGTTTTGTTTTACTATTTTCTGACATCTCATCGACAAAATGCTTAATGAAAAAACTATCTATACATAACACAATAACCTGAACTCGAGTCGTACAGTGGACTGCAGCCCTACAGCCCTGCTACCTTTGAAAACCTGGAATATTTTACACAAAACAGAAGCTGTCTCATGTTGTACACGCTCTCTGAATACACCGAGAACTGAAAGCCAGCGTTTATTTGCGACAACAGTATAACACAGTAGCTTGCTTTATTATATTGGCCAAATAAAGACAACAATAGATTCGGGCGAGTCGCATGTTTCGTCAGTGACGGCAGGTTTTGGTTTTGTTAGCTAGCTAATGCTAGCGCGTCAAACAAAGCCATTTGTATCCAGCTTGAGGCGCAATCTGGACTTTTACAATTGAGTTCCATAAACGTTAAGTGAGCAACAGGACATTGATTAGCGTTAGTAAACATCTAACTAGTATAAATGGCCGTAACCTGACCAGAACGCCGTTGGTTAGCTTTGTGCTGGAGGCTCCTGGAGGCTGAAGCAACTCAAAAACACCGTAAACCCAAAAGACAACAAGTGAACCTGCACGAATGTTTCCAACAAACGACGCTGACAGACGCATACTTTCGTTTATCAAATTATTTTTTAATAAGGCTAACCGTATCAATTTTAACGTTAAACATACTTCCTTACCAGACCATAGTACTTTCAAGCCCCATCTTGACGGCTGTGGTTTGCTACGTCATCGTGGTGGTTTATGGGTAATGCTGTTTTGTTGTGGTCTTTTTTTTTTTTTTTTAAACTGAAAAGAAACGCTACGAATTCCATACAAAATGTCAGGACGGTTAATGACTGTTTAAAAAATGACGGGATGCAACGAGCTCCAACATTTGTTTACTGTGCAATTACTAGAATAATATGAACCAGTATTTTAACTGCTCTGCGGGGTCTACAGGCAGCATATCAGATTGTGTTGTGTGTGTTGAACCGGTGGTGTGTACAGACTCTCAAAAGGCCTGTGGCAGAAATGACAAGGGAGCGAGCACACGTTCACAACCAAAAGCCACATGTGCCAATGCACACAGTGCTAGCACAAGTGTGCACATGTAAGCAACAGAACTAGAAAAAAAGCCCCTTCCTTGTGACATTGGGGCAAAAATTAAACATGCAAATTTCCCATTAGGATATAGGCCCAGTATGCTCCTTCAGACCCATAAGGTGTGTCATGCTACAGCCTCTTGTTCCTATGGTTGGGAAGAGGTCCAGCCCTCCATGATGAAAGCAGATCAAACTATTTTCTGTCTCACAACCCAAAACCTGGGAGCTCAGGACAAAAACCTGACAAAGCCAGGCCACAAGGTAAAAGATGTCAAGCCTAGTAGTCTTTCAACTTAATTTTCCAACCGTGCAGCAAGGCGACCATCAAGAGATTCATCCATCCTGGGCCAACAGCAGGACTCCTGTGGCGGGGGTTCGATGCAAAACTATCTTTCATTGGTATCATTACTAAAGTCCACATGTGGGATTATGTCCTCTCTGCCGCTGAGATCAAACGCTACATGGATAAGACACTTCACTCCAGGCAATGTGTTCAACTGGAGGGCCCTAGACTTTGAAATCACAAGTCAGGTTCTGGTGGATGAGGAGTCTGAAGTTAAGTACTTCTTGGTCTATTTAGTAGTGACGTCTTATTTAACAGCAAAATAATTCAGTAGTTTTAGTGACAACTCTTTTCATGAACTGGTGACAGTGAATGAATCACTTGTCTCCACATTTAATGCAGTAGTCACTATATCAAACACACATTATGTTCTATACAGATTCAAATCTCTTCAGACACTTGGTGGTGTCTGAGATGGTGGGGATTTTTACATATTCTATTATCCACAAACATCTAGTAACAGGTAGTTAGATATTACACACGAACAAAGGGTGCAAAACCAAGATTTAGAAAATATGTTTAATCCTTTAAAATCAGACATGGAAACATCACCACCACATAACTGAAACATGGCAGGAGGGGCAGGCAGCACATATTGCATGAGAAGGCATTTCCGTGACTTCTATGTACATTATACACATTTTATACACAGTAAAAATATAGTCATTGAAGCATATAGGACAACCAGCAACGTTTGGCTCATAAAGCCGTGTGAAACATTCATGTAGAAAAAGCGTGGGAGATTAACAACCCAGAATCATCATGGAGAGAATCTATCATATCACAATCTAAACATGAAATATAAAAAGTGAAACTGTCAAATAGGCCGCCCCTTCATAGGCAATACACGCTATAAAGTTTCAGACATCCTTCTGTCAGTATACGTACAACTAAGGTACATAAAACAACTTTTATCATTTCAGCCTGCAGCAATCAAACGTTATAAATAAATATGCTTCTTAGAGCTGAAAGGTGGCAGATTGTGAATTTATATTGCATTAATTCAAATATATTGTAGTGTCTACACTGAATGACCACCCTTTAAGCACCGAAGGATGTTGTTTCTATTGTGCCATGGTGTAGTACAAAACACAACAGCTCTGCATCCAGCAATTACACAGTACCACCCATTTTAAAAAATAAAAAGGAGGGGGTTACAACATAAAAAATCAAAACGCAGGTGTCGCAAAATATAATCTGGACTTCTCTGAATTAAAGAATTTCTGGAGTGTTGTCTTTGGTGGCTGTCTGGCTCTCAACCAACCAAGTAAAACGGTTTGAAATAATGAATGTTTTACATTTCAGCATAATAACAGGAATAATTCATAACAAGTACATCATCCCAACTACACAATAAGTGGTAAATAATGGGTTCTAAGAGCTACCACAATTATAGTCAATTTTACTTGAATTTCACTGGAATGTGGAGATAAATCTTGAAATGTCTCCGGCCACAATGTAAACCAATTCTTTGATAAATAATAAATCTTTACAGGGACCAGGTTTATGTCAAATACAGCTCATCAGACTTGAAATTATTTAGCAAAAAAAACAACAAAAAACGTCCAGTTTAATAGATACTTAAAACACAGGTCAACCCAGTGTTATTACCAAATACAACACATCAGTCCATGTAGGTATTGAGGAGTGTCTAATTTCATGGTAACTGTGCTGGATCCTGACCATTTGCAGGAACTCCCCACTCTTTTCTTTGGTGCCGCAACTGGCTTATAATACAAAAGACTCTGTCCTAAATCCTCAAATGTTCCACCGATAAACATGAGTAGTTTTCCTTCTTTCCATTTTCACAACTCACATTTCCCATTCTCCCTCCCTGCTGCATAGACCACATGTGCCTAACAAACAAACAGTAATTCATTAGATGAGATGATGTCTAAGATATTGTTTCGCTACAGCCACTTGGTAGTGATTCAAATTTCTGTAGCAGAAATATCTCATGGGAGGTAAAAAGCTCTCTGACAGCCACTGACAACTTGTTTAGTGCCCTAAACAATAAGATTAACACAAAACATTTTGCAAAAACAAAGTATAATTATTATAAATGGCTGAGTAAAAGCTGATTAAGACTGCATACAAAAAAAAATATTTTTTTTAAATGCAAAAAATAGTTATACACACGATTGGTAATATTGGTCCAAGAGCGGATGTGTGCGGGTGTCATTTCTGTAACCAGCAGAAATGATTAATGAGACGAACATCCTTGCCCTCTGATGTCAGGAGTTAAAAGGATTAGCTGAGCTGATGAACCACAGTGACTGAACACGCAGCATAACCAAAAGGGATTGTACTAGTGTTTGCATTAAAATCTGAAATTCTTCTAAACCCCGACAACCGGTGGTTGTTCCAGATATTCCAGACATAAATGGCAGTTTGATGACTTCAGTTGTAGTGATAAGGCAGGTGCGTCTGTGTGACTACAACACTAACCTGTTAAAAAGAAAATGTCAGTTATACGTCACATGCTATGAAAGGGACCAACACGTACTGTAAAGGCACAGACATGACAGACAAATGACAGTAGCTGGAAATTATTACTATTCTATTAGCTTGACTTCACTTAACAGCATCTACTGGCCAGCGATGCTGTCGACGGTACTTCACTCTGTATTCACTTATACTTTAGCACACGTGGTCACATCAGAGGGAGTGATTTTGCTGGGTTGTACAAATGTGGTCTGCCATGTTAATAAGACACATTCTCTAAAAGGAAAACATTGCAATGTACATTCAGCAGTGGAAAGATCTAGCTGGACCTTTGCAGCACCACCGTGGTATCCAGCAGAATAACATAACGTGAAACACAATTACCTACCCACATTACCCATCATAGGCCTGTTTCAAACCATCCCTCCGCTGTTTCATAAAATCCAATTCCATACAAATACCTGTACATCCACAATCAGTCAAATGAAATACATACGCAATTGCAGAGTCAACAGCAGGAAGTGTTGGGTTGACCACCGATAGCTCGTAGTGCCCTGCTCATCAGGAGTGCCGAGGGGAAATGGAAGTGCAGTAATGGGAACACTAGAGTGATTCACGGAAATGTGAGCCCACTTAGACTGTGCATGAACCCACGGGAAAATATTCACTCCTTCAAATGCAGGATATTCCCTTCATGTGCTCTTAAGTGTGTGTGTGTGTGCTCCTGCTGAACTGTGCCACCTCACATCGCCTCATGCGCTGTAAAGTGGACCGGATGACTCACTCTTCATGGATTATTTGACTGCCTTCATCCACATGGGCCTTTTTACAATATACAACTAATTATTTAGTTTATTATGTCATCGCAGCAGAAATATCTTTGAGCAATGTCATGCTGCCAGAGCTACTAAAAAGCTGCCAATTCAGGGTTATACGTCTGTTTTTCCAGGTGTATATCAAAGATAATTTGGCTTTGGGAATGCCTAAAGTCTACCGCACACATCATCTTCTTCATCATCTTCATTGTCACAACCTTCACTGCACCTTGCCTCTTCATCCAGCGATCCCTGTATATACTGTATGGGTGAGAAAACAACCAAGGTGCAGTGGAGCGTCTGTGGTGGATGGCTGACTCTTTGTCCTCACTTCCGCCCGCCTCACCTCGTCCAGAAACATCCTCGTCTTTTAGATGGCACTGCATCTGTCTTTCATGTTTTTTGTTTGTTTTGTTTTTTTTACTGTGAAGATAAAAATGTATGTTAATAACAAGATTATGAAGGATCTGTGAACTGGTTGCTTCAAATTAGAATCATAAATAATTACAATAACAGAGGTATAATTTAGACTTACATAGCAGATGTTGGTCTCAGGGATTATGTCTGAGAGTGAAACTACATCTTCGTTTCCAGACAGGTTGCCTGAATTATGTAAAGGCCCTTCTGCCTCCAAACTGGCACAGAGAAACGGCAATTAATATGACACAATGACTGACCAAACAAGAAAAAAATATACACATATTTTAGAGTCTGATGAGGCTGTAATTTTCAGACCTATTGGCAGTAATCTGTACCTGTGGGAAGAACCAAGGTCTGTGTTTGCTGATTTGTGCACTTCCACACCTACAGACCTACGGAGAAAAGTCAGAGTCGAAGCAAAGACGATTAAGAACAGAGTGTGAAAGTCAGATAAAAGAACAAAGGTCATGCATTAATATATTGGTGTTGCTTTACCGTAGGGGAGGGGAGGTGGAGGCAACTCCTGTGCTGCCTAGTGATGAGGTGGACAGGTTGGCCTCACAGTCAGCAGGGTTTTCTAGCAGAGGAGGGGTCCTCGGAACAAGATCTGGTCTGCCCGACTGCACGCCTGAGAACAGAGAATCAATAAGAAACCAAATTATTTCAACACCAGATATCTCCAATCTGAGCACAGCTGCGAGTGGAATTGTGGACCTACTTAATGTTCGTATGACTTTGGTTGTGGTGTCTCAGTTCTTACCACTGTCTGCCTCTGAGTCTGTGCTTTTAAAGTGGCTGTGGTAGACTAGCCTGGAGTCAATGGCTGACTGTCCTGCTGCATGGGAGAGGGGCGTGGGAGCTCCCAGGGTGGGGGCCCTCCTAAGACCTCCCTGACCTCCACCGCGACTCTTCTTAGATGGAGATGGTTTTACTGAGGAAGACGGAGGACGTATAAGTGGAAATTATCAATAAGAACACCTACGGTTCACATCCCTGGGATTTCTATGCATCATATTAACTTCAGTACATTTTAAAATACAGCACATACAGTATCTGTAAAATTACACTTACGTGGAATTTTCTTGAACACCGTGTTGCACATGAATTGCTGGAAACGATCTGCATAGAAGCCAGGTCTGTGAACTGAAACGGTGTCCTAAAGTAGTAAAGCAGCAACAGAGCCATTAGAAGCTGACAGATACTACTGCACTCAAGCCTACAAACAGCAGCACCCACGACCGTTTGTTTACAATTAACAGTGAATCTGTCATTTACTTTAATTAATCCAGTAAACTAGTGGACCATCTCAATCTCTTAAAGCCAAAGGTGATGTCTTTTAAAAGGTCTTGATTTGCCCAAACCAACAAACTCAAAGATATTTAGTTAACAATCACAAAAGACAAAGAACAGCAGCAGTGGAGTTGCTGTAACCAGAGACCGTTTGGCATTTTTACACCATTTTTCCTTAAAGAACAACTTTTACAATTAGTCAATTACCAAAATTGAAGCCAATTATTTTTCTGTCAATCAACTTATCGATTAATTGACTAATCGTTCCAGTTCTAGGCTGCATATTAACACAATTTATAGTTCACAGATGAAGCAGTGAAACTGGGTAGAATGGCTCAGAGGACTGCTTAAAGATTCTTTCTTTAGCTTGTAGCTCTTACCCCATCATGGACCAAGGCCTTCCAGGAGTGCTCCAACTTCTTAATAAACCTAAATAATAAGACATTATGAAACTATTTACTGCAAGTCATATAAATGGGTAATGTAAGTGGGAAGCCTGCTCATGAAGCACAAATGTTTATACAAGGAAGTGATTTGGCTGCTCTGAGACACCAACCTGTAGGACTGGAGAATGTCAATGATGCCGATGTAGATCAGTAGCCTCTCTCCTTTAGTATTACGAGATGGAATCCCACCCATGCTGGAAGGACAAAGCAGGAGAAACAACAACAGATCATTTAATTTTCATTTCCCAGTCATAGAATACACTACAAATGAATTCAAGACTCACTGGTCTTCTGAATCCAAAGCTCCCTTCCCTCGTGCCTCCCCCTGAATAGACTCCATGGCTGTACAGTACAGACTTTTCTGGGCTTGTGGCCGGCGCTGATCTGGGGTCACTGCTCCCTCCGACACCCCACTGTCCCCTGGATAGCCCCCACCACGTTCCCGCTCTCGACTGGCCTGGTCCATGTTGTGGATGCCCATCAACAGACTGTAATCCATGATCTTGAAGCTCTGCAAGAGCTATAAAATAAACATACAAACACAATAAATGAGTTGACATGACCATCACGCTCATGCTTTAACATTCACACATACAGTTTCATAGGCAATACCACACAAAGATGGAACGGCCTCTGATGGAAAGGGATATTTTGATGAATAAATGGTGTGCAGCATTGGTCATATACGGTGTTTAGCTTTTCCCAAGCATAAAATAAACCAACAACATACACAACATAATGGCATCCCATGTTAACCACAGTGATAAAAGCCACCAGCCTCTTCCATCGTATGCATCATCCCTTGAAGTAAACAAAGTATTAGTTTTCAGTGTCATGCAAGCTTGAGTCATCTCTTCAACACTAGACTAATGATGATCCTGCCAGCAGGGGTGGAGCTTAACAGTAAGCAACAAACAACACTGTCTAAAAACACTGACTAATCGCCTTAGGAGAAACTGGAAATTATAGATGCCTCTGTAATAAAGGTTTAACAGCATTTGTTGGTACCCCACCTAATAAAATATATCCGCTATGTCAGCGGCAAAAATAAAACTCAATTCTTGTTAGCATTATTTAACAAATCTTTTTAAAATAACGACATATCAAATTTCATTTTTCTGAACATTTGTTTCCCGAGACAATAATTAAAGACTTGATGTTCACAATGTCAGATTGTATGTATCTATTTGGAAGAAAATACAGTGTCTTTAACGGGAGGACACAATGATAATGTATTCTGCTGCAGCACCACCTGAGCTCGTTTAGGAGTTTTAATAAACTTGCATATTGTAACAATGCACACGAGTGTCCTGTAATTCCATGTGGGCTGAGAGGCTTGGATGCACGATACTTGAATTAAAATTAATCAGTCAATGAAAAACAAGCCCTGCTCTGACTCACCAAGCAGTCCCTCTGTATAGTCTTGCACAGGGCATTGTAGTTGTCCGCTTCCAGCAGCAGGCCGTCAGGCAAGTCCTGGATAAAGTCCAGGTCTTTATGAGTGGGAACAGCCTTTTCTCTCTCCTTTGGCGAAGCTCGTCTCTTATAGGTGGAGCCCTTCAGGTCGTATTTGAGGTGCATGGGGATGGTCCGAGGCAGAAGATTGTTCATCACTACAATACGGATATTCTTGCCCCCTGCCTGGACGCAATACAGTCCATAGAACTTGGGTAGCAGGGTGCGTTTGTTTTGGTTTATATTCTGGAAGGGAGGAGGGATACGGAAAGCACATTAGATATGTGACACCCTCCAAATAATTTAACCCTCATACTCTCATGGTAATTGTAGTTATTGCAAATAATATTCAATACTGAACACGCTCCCAGTAAAACACACTCACCATAAAGTATCCAGGCAGGAGTTTCTGGAGGAACTCTGCCTCTTTGTGTTGAACAGTCTTGATGATGAACTCGTCATCACTAGAGACATAGAAGATGGATCCGCTGGCTCCGGGGTTAGACAGCTCGATCAGAGGCTCGTTACAAAGAGAATACTTCAAGAGGAATAGGAGTCTGCGTTAGTATCCAATTGAAACAGAGCAAACAAGCTGGTATATCAAGAAGTCTAATTCAACTAACTCAGGGGCTCTTAACTGGGCGGTCGGAAACCCCCGGGGAGTTAAGAGGAGGGAGTTAAATTACGTTAATATGAAACAGAAGCACACAAATACTGTTCAAGGGATTTTTTTTAAATTAGTGAATACAATCTTTAGAATTGTAGCACATATAGGTCACTTGATAAAAACAGCAACAGACCTCTGACTCCTGATTGCACAAGTTGTTACTTTATGGCAGAGACATAGAGCCATTTCAAATCAGTGAGTGTGAAAGTCCAAAATGCTGATATTAAAAAACAGTCATCAGACAAAACGTCAAGAGGTGGGAAAAGAAAATATGATGAAAAGTACTTGGATTAAAGCTTCACTCAGAGCTGTGATGGCGGGGATCCACGAGCAGTTTTTGGAAACTAGAACTACATGAGCTACATAGTCAAAGGTCTGTCTTACAAAAAGCTGTGTTTCTTGAATGAAAAAGCACTCTATCACTATCTCTCACTGGAATTCCAAAATTGGAAGCCTCACAATTTAGGTGAAACGCGGGGAGCAGGTAAACTAAACCATTCTACAAAAGAAATATAGGAACAAAGACTAAAGTCATAACAAGAGCAGTTCTTGTAAACATGGCAGCATGTGTTTGGTGAAAGTACTGACCAGGTAGTCATCTGGCCGGATGCCAAACAGTTCCCTGAAGTAACGAAAGGCAATAGGGGCATAGGTCTTAAAGCGAAAGTCACTGTAGTGATGAGCAGGAGTCAGGTTACTGCCTTCACTGGAAACACATGAGAGAGTCAGACACAGAAAGGCCATGAACATACATGGGAACCCAAAACACACAGTCGCCATGTTTATTCAACTACAACCTCTGTTACCAACCTGGGGAAGAAGATGCTTTCGACCACCACAAAGTCCTGCATGAGAACATCCCTTTCTGCCTTTTGACTTAAGCTGCCAACTGTGTGAGCGATGCCCAACATGATGGCGCCTTTTAGGGCAGATGACGTGGTCTGGGGAGGTCAGAGAGGAGCAGAGAGGAGGAGAGAGTCAGCGCTGGAACAAGCAACATTTTACCCCAGTGACTTCTGCTGTTTCACTCACTATTCTTGGGCATCTAGTGAGAAGAATTCCCAAACTAATTTTAGAATATAAGACACCAAACACCCTTTTTACCTTTGCTGCTCAGTGTCCAAAAAGTATCACTGACCCCCCCACCCTGTTCTAACCTTTTTATAGGTGGTCTCTCCTGTGGTGGTCTCCACGCCCCGGTGTCCAATGGTCTTCTTCATGCTCTGAGTTGTGCCTGAAGAGCCAGGTATCTGAGGAGAGGGGCAGAGAGAAAAACACTGAAATATGGCCCAACTGTGTGTGTGTGTGTGTGTGTGTTTATGCTTGTGAACACACAAGACAAAGAGCTGGCTGTACGTAGGCTTTAGGCCGTAGTGGCTTAACATCTTCACACATGACAACCTCATCCTGTGGTAACCCAGCCATCCACTCGGCTGACACGTTGCTGAACTCTCAGCGAGGGTCAACTTGTGTGGCAGATGAAGGTGAGTGAAAGCAATGTCAGTTGGCCTGGCTGTATCTACGTGTGACCATACATTTATGACTACTTTGTAATTGCTATTGACTAAGCACCAAATAAATGTGCAGTAGTTTGTACTCTCTGCCTTTATTTGTCAATATCATTAGACAAATCCCCCAATCCCAACAACAAATGTTTTTGTTATCCTGTAGATTTTCTATGACCTTGCTTTTTATTAACGTCGGCTGTTGTTTAGCTTTGAATATAGGTGACAGTAACGACACTGTTGCATTACTGGTTCGTTGGCTGGCTGTGGTAAAGAGAGTGTACACAAATTCTCCAACAACACAAGAAACCGTGGACCACATATTTTTCCAGGCATTTATTCACCTGTGAAACAAACATAGGACAGTCTCTTACTTCCAACACTTTTTTTAATAAACTTTTGGTGTCTCAAGCTGATGATGGCTGCTTGAAAACAGGCTTTAACTTTCTAAACCTGTTCTCCTTCTCTCCTCGGGGTTAATGGGTTCACCATTTACTTTTCTCGGGACTGTACATAACGCGCAGGTGTTTAGGCAACACAGTATGACAATTCCCAGCGTCCTTACCTCTGCAGGGGCCATTTTTCGGATGCCGCTGGTCCCTAAAGACAGAAAACCTGGGATTAGCAGTAAAACTGGAAACTGAAAATTGAGATTTCAAACATGAGAAAGACACTGAAAAAAGGGAAGACACTAAAGTCTTGAGGAACCTCTTGTTCCCTTGTTCAGACCCAACTTCATGATACCCATGTAAATGTAAACCCGTGCAGACAGTGTGAATTTGATGCTTGAAATCATTTTAAAAGACTTTTGAGTTGGCAGCTTTTAACATGGAAGAATTTGTTAATGGCTGTTTAAAGAAACCCTCTGCTGGTTAATTAGCAGGGTTATTTCCAGCCCTGGCTGATGACAACCAGGCCAATGATGAGCCCAGACCTAAATGTGACCACAGTTACTGACTGCTACCCCTGATACACCAGCTCTGTGTGAACTGGAACTACTTCTCCCCTGCGCTGGTTGCTCCAGATTCATCTGGCCTCTGAGGATTTGTCTGCAGTCACCACCTCTTTAAAAAAACAAAAAAACACTGGCTTTAACAGCCTACTTTGTGTCTCACAGTAACTTTGCTTTTATCGTTGTGATTAACTCCGTCACGCTAACACTATGACTACATAATGTATGTTAAACTAAGCCATTTCGCTAACTCAACTGACCAGCATAGGAGTAGTAACTTGTGTGTGAAATTCATTGGCTTGCTAACCAAAGAAAAGTACTGCCGCAGACACATGGGTCTGGGTAAACATGATAACAACAACAGCACGTAGTAGTTTTGTAAGTAAGGCGGACAGTTGAAATAAAAGGAACACTCAACATGATTTCCTGTGTCCTTACATAAACTTACTGTTTAAACCTACTAACTCGCCCACTCTGCGAGCACCTCTAGCCTGTAACCAATGGCAACGTCTACTTGAATGCCGCAGTGCCACAGGTCAACATATACACAAGGATGTTGGAAAATTATATGTCTGTAGTAACAATCCTGTGTGTGAAAATTCATCTACGCCCAGCCGATTCAATCCGGGCGATGCACAGTAAGTGGACACTTCAGCTCAAGGAAGGTGGGAGTGTTAATAATAAGGCAGAGTCCCCGAATGCCATGCATCTCTTCTCAGTTAACAGGGACACACAGCAATCCTCTGGGAAACAATGAGCATCACTCTGCCCACATTCCTTCTCATTATGTAAAACAACACACTATATCATCACCACTCATGCAGTTGCGGCTCACGCACACACACCCATGCGAGCACCTCGCTGTAATGCTCTCCTCCAGAACTGAGTCCTAATATCTGTGGAGCAGGACATGGACAGCGTAAACGGCTTAACTTTGTAAAGGAGCAACACACTGAACAAATGTAAAGCATGACTGTATATAGGTAGGAGAACATGTGTTTCATTTAGAGCTGGAATTCTGAGTCGATTCATCAATTTAATCAGCAACTATTTTGCTAATCGACCAATCATTTCAGTCATTTTGTTAAGCAAAAATGTCAAAGATTTCCTGGTTCCAGCTTCTTAAATGTGAGTCAATTTTTCTCAAAGGTAGAACTAGACAATGACACACACTGTGCAGCAGTTTCGGGGTAGGAATTACCCAACCCAACTCAACCCAATTACTTAACAATGACTTAGGCTTGTCAGTAACAGGCCTTACGACAATAGGCAAACCATCTGTTCCACCCTCTATACTAAACAATTCACATGCCAGCCTTGATCACAGCCTCAATAAGGCAAAAATATGGGACACGCACACTCTCCTAACATCATTTTCTGCCTATGAAGACTCCATAAATACTGGTTCTTGGCCAGATTAGGAAACAAGGCCAATAAGGGCTAGTACAGATACCACATTATGTTACTGTCACTCAAGAGACGCGAGTGTGTGTGTTTGACAGAATGCTGTATCTGGTATTTGTACAGTCTAGGCTCTTTGCCATGTGAAAGCCACAAGAGTGCATTGGAGCCACTATTTTTATTCACTGATTCAGACTGGGTGGCTACCAAGGGAAGAGCAACTCCTCTGCACACAGGGAAGCTAATAAGTGACGGCACAACTAAATGGATTAGCAAGATGCAATGTGCCAATCATCTGTCCTGTTCTCAGAAAATAAGAAACCTCTGACAGCACTTAAACTACCCACCACCCATCTGTGTCTGTGAGATCCCAGACAAACCTTCCATCAGGTGAACGTGGACGGCAGAATAAATGACTGCCTGTTCACTAACTACATAAGCATCACAAGCCTCTGCCATTGGTTAAAAGAACGTAGGAAATCAACCAGATCAATATTTTTTTTGATAATACACCGCCTCAACTGTGAAACTGTGGAAAGTACCTGATAGGGGGGCTGGTGCTGAAGGCACCAAATGGCGAGTGAATTTGCTTGCTAACTTTATCCCAAACCTGGCCAGACAGAGAGGAAAGGGAGGAGGGGTATAACGGGCGAGGAAGGCTAGGGGGTAACAGAGAAGTTCCCCATAGATGGAGAGACCGATTAGAAACAGCACCCATCTACCACGTACCATTCATTTACCACACTATAGACTGATATTTATTAAACCTCATATATATCCTCCTGTGTCCAGATCGCTCATTAGCATAAATCACCGGCTTGATAACAAAACACACAGCCAACGTGGTCCGGGGAATTCTCTCTTTACATGTTACTAACCCCAATAGATAATTTGATCTAAAAACCGGATGGCTTGCCAACTAAACACTCGTGTGATCATTAACAACACCAACTAAGGTTTTATCAACTAGGCAGCAAAACACGCTAGCCATTGCTTGGTTCATTTGTTAGGTTGAAAGCCATATGCTAACTAGCTAACTGGCTAACTGGGACTTGAAAAATACATATTCACCGAATAGCACCATATTCATCGCTACATAAGCTTTCACAATTCTGTTTAAATGTTCGTTTAAAGATAACAAAGGATGAAGATTTTGCAGATAAATACCTGTCGGGGGTGTCGATCCCGAGTCTGCTGTTCCAGCAGTCGCCATTACGATTTGACTGTTCACATCAGACCAGACAGCGCCGACAGTTGAATTCTGATGTTCATGTCGCAGAAGCACCACAGCGTCCCCAGTGGACTGAAGTGGAACAGTTTCAGTTTCAGTTTTGCTGTAACACACTACTCTTACAACATACAATTTCATATTTTTTCAAAAACTTTGAATATAGTATTTAAAATGTGATATGTTTTAATAATTCTTTGTGACCATTTATTTTATTGGTTTACCCCTTTTTTTATATTCATTAGGAAGGAGACGTGAAAATCAAGTAATGTGTTGACATTGCATACCACATCTATGTCTATTCACTAAGTTTCCTTTATGTGAATGTTAATGTATGTACATTTATAATGCATATGAACAGATTGAAATGTGTGTTGCTTTAACAATTTCAATAATAATCTTACCTCGAGAAATTTTACCTTGGAAATTTTACCCAAAGCGATAAAAAT
The DNA here is from genome assembly GCA_036023855.1 of Gadopsis marmoratus. Taxonomy (NCBI): domain Eukaryota; kingdom Metazoa; phylum Chordata; class Actinopteri; order Centrarchiformes; family Percichthyidae; genus Gadopsis; species Gadopsis marmoratus. Next base: position 37,010 of record JAVQJF010007549.1, read on the forward strand.
CTCAATTGTTAATAGAGATCATATTAATGAGCATAAAAAGGACAGTTTTCTGTTATGCATTATTTAGTTACTTATGGAAATAAGTTATATTAACTTTAACGTTGTTTATCCTGTTTGTGCTTGTTTTATGCATAACATTACATGCTATGTTATTTGTATTATTTCATTTCATTTGATATCTTCGTCTTTGAATATCTTTGTTGGATTGAATCTGTGGTATGTGTATGTTGTTAATGACAGAATAAAGTCTCTGTGATCCAAATAGGGGTTTTGTGATGCCCATTGATCTACAGTTAAACTGTAACTGTTAAATGGGCAAGAAGGTTCATTTCCATCTGGTGTCCCCAGGCAGGTGTTAAAAGGCACCCTAAAAATATATGTTTTTAAAGTTGTATGTGTATTATGAATGACATTATTTTAAATTACTTTGGACCTCTGTTAAAACTGCAACTTAATGTCTTTCAATATCCACCTGGAAATATCTATTTCAATACACATTTCACAAATTAATTTGTGCTCAACACATATACATTCAGTTGCCAAAAATCCTCATCAGTTTTTATAAAATGTAAACTTATTGTACCAGGCACACCATGGTTAAACCAACAACATAGGTCTTGCGTGAAAGAAGACAGTAAACAACACAAAAGGCACACTGAAAAACATTTTTATTATAGGTGTTGTAGATGTGATCTTAACCACAAAATCATATAAAAGAAGAGATTGGTTGTTGCAGCTCCAGAGGAATCAAAGATCACATTCATAATCAGATATATAAAGAGCAGCCTATAAAAAATAGTGGTGCAGTGACACAGACAACCGTCTGTTTTACAAACTAAGCATTTAACGATATTTGTGTTTCTTTATAAATGAATAAATGAAAATTTGCAAATAACACTGGCAGTAGATGGAACAAGAATTTGGTCCACATTTTGATCATTCTTACAGACCTCTCATTATTCCTTTTCAGGGATTGGAGGTCACCTCTTGCTGTTTGCCATTTCTCTGGACAGAAAGTGCCAGTAGGGTCAGCAGCAAGAAGCCATAAGGCTTTAGGCAAAAGGGCAAATTTTCTTCTTCTTTTGGCGTAAGACATTGGTTGCTTTGGTGATGGCATCCGTGAGAAATTTGGAAAAACACTGTGAAGACCCTTGTGTGTGCCCTCGGCAACACCGTCGGAGAGCTGGAGCAGAAGGCTTTCTTGGTAAACACAGGTTGGCTGACATATCCTTAAGCTGATTTCATGCCAGAGAAAAAGGCCAGAAAATGAAAAACAGCATTAGAAAGTCAGAATTTTGGGTTAATAGCTCCTAAACATTCATTTCCCACTACTGCATTTAAAATTTTCCTAGTCCAAACTTTTGTCTTGCTAGATTTTGTACGGACTCACTTTCTTTTATAACTCACCTTCTGCTCAAAACAAAAGGTCGTGTCTTGTTCATTCATGTGCGAGCAGCATTCGTTCACATAGCTCTTGAGCGGAAAACCAACAGGGAAGCTAAAACACAGTCACATCATTACTATGTTTCTAACTTTACATTGCTCACAGATTGTGCCCATATGTTTATGTCCATGACAATATGATAACACAGAATATACAATAGATAAGTAGGGTCAGCACATTTAAGACAAGAGATATTTCAGTACATTGGTCTACTTGAGAGTCATTTATTTTCTGTGACAGAAGAAAAGACAAAAAGCATCAAAAGAAACAGAGAAAACAGACATTGAAAATTAAAGTGGAAAATATGAATAACACAGAAAAACAGACCTAAGGACAGATGTAGGAAGTACTGTCTTACTTCTTCTTGATGATCTTGTGAGTGTCACAGAGTTGGTGCAGTGAGACCTCTTTGATGGCGGAACTCCTATTATAATGTGGGTCGGGGGAAGCGTATTGGAAGCACTTGTATCGTTCATTTCCCCCTTCACCTAAGCAACACTGGAAATCTTCCTCCTCGCCGTTCTCACCCAAGCAAAACCTGTTAAGCGCCTGACGCCACTAAAGTGCAGGAGAATAGACATGAGAAGGCACCAAAAATGACACAAAAGTGTTTGTGTTTGTAGGTTTGTTTCTTTACCTTAATATCAGCACAGTCAAGCATACCCATCCTCTTTTTGCAGCACTGTTTGTAACCCTTTTCTAGACGATTAATGGCCTTTGCCTGATGAGCAAGCCATTGGTAGCCTGGTTGCGACAGGCACTTGATAGTATAGATGGGGCGTAGCTTCTGGTTGCGACACAGTGATTTAATGGTGTCTGCGGTGGGTCGTCCAGGAGGAAAGCTGATGTCAACTTTCTTGGAAGTAGACGGCCTCTTCACCTTCTCTTTTCTGGGTAACCTGTGAAGGTACGTAGTCATCGCTGTCCTGTAAAGTATGAGGCATAATGTGTGTTTTGCTCTGTGAGGTTCCTCAATAACAGTTCTGTATTTCTCTTCAAATCACTCTCTTTCTTTGTCTTAAAGGATAAGGTTGGTGTTACCCTATATTTGTGATTCCTTATCACTCAATACGTCTCTCAATACTTTCTGGCAAATTTGCACTGGCAGCTGTTCAACATATTGAAAGCCGCTATAGAAACTGAATCGTTGTTTTGTCCTTTTCAAGCATGTTTCGAGCGTGTTGTAAGTTTAATTCAGTAGCTCCTAAGTTCAATTTTATAGTAACTTAGTGATGCTATTTAACAAAGATTTCATTGTCAACCATTTTATTGGTGCTGCATACCGCTGGCAAATGTTAGGGTCAAAGTTGAACTTGGCGGTAGAGGGAGACGATGGTGCCAGCAGCCCCACTGTTGGCTCGTAGTTTGGGTTTGGAGCTTCGCTGTTGAAGCAGTTTAGTCTGTCGCTGCCTGTTAGTCTACAGCATTCATGAAGACGATCCTTTACTGATGCACTTTCCTCACAGAAGGATTCGATTGACAGCTCCCACTGTAATAGGCACAGCAAAAATAACAGTCAGTCAGGGTGTATGAATTAAATCCTTTAATACCGACATAAAGTCTGAGTGAATGGACCACCCGAAATTATGTAGAGTATCTTAAGACACTCTTAACCAAATCTGAAAAACTAACATGGTAACAGGTAGGCGAAACCATTAAGGGAATACTTGATTCACAGAAGAATTTGGGACAGGTCTGTTGCTGCCCTCAGACAGCTCCACTGGTGCTCGGTCTGTCATGTCAGCCTGGGCTGCATGTTATCAACTGGAAGCGCCCAAGGCCTTCAACTTTGTTTCAAAAATGCAAGTTCCATCATCTCTGCAATGTGAAGAATGTTACATGCCCTTTTTATATTTGGGGTAAAAAAGTGTTTTGTGTTTGGGGTGAGTATACAAAATGACTCTAGACTGCATTACAGATTCAGGACTTTTGTAAAGTTACAAAAGTTGTCAACAATATGACGTCTATGAGACACTTCCTCCTCATGAGGTATTAAGTGGATAACATTAATTGTATCTTGGTTTTTAACATAAAATCATGTCGGCGTGGGATCCAATTCAATCTCCATAGCGCGTTATTTCACTGTGTTTTTCATCATGTTCCACTGCTTCTTGAAAAAGTAATTATATTGAGACCAATGAGAAGATAAACATTCACCAAGTGGAATAAACCAAGAAGAGCAGAATTAGGGTGAGCAGATACAGGACATTTATACAGACTAAAAAAATTGCTGAATCGGCTGTAGGAGGAGAAAACTCACCGCCTGTGTGGCGCAACACAGCGTCACTTCCCTCTCCCACGTCTGGTTCCCATTGCAGCAAGAGCTAAACCAAGACTCTGCCTTATTGACAGCACTGGCTTTTCGCCTCTGCTGGCCAAAGCCAGAGTCAGGAAAGTAAGAGTCTGGGTATCGGGGACGTTGGTCTCCATGGATACAGATGGCTTGCAGATTGTCGGAGGTTGGTTGGCCGAGGGGGAACTGAACGGGATAGTCCAGCACGGGAGGACCACCAAAGGGATGGGGCACAACACTTGGTCGACCTTATTGAAAAGGACAGGAATCATGCTGTTATTTGATGCTTTTACAGTAGTATGTAGTATGGAAGTAAAACTCAAAAGAAAGAGAGGAAAATAGATACGAACGTCCTCTAGGTCCAAAGGCTCCTGGTCTGGAACCCCCTGACAGAGTAAAGGCAATATTATTACACAGTAACAGTAACTGTTTTCTTTCTTGCTTTATTGTACAGGAATTGTGGAAGTGAGAACAGGGAAGATGAGGAAGAGAAACCAAGAGAGAGAAGCAATAGCAGGCATTGAGCCAAGATGGATATAGACAGACAGACAGAGAGACAGACAGACATATAGGAGATTACCTCTCTCACTCACGGCATCAAACTGTTTTGGTGGAGAAATCATCACCTGCTCTATGGGGAACTCTATGAAAACAGAGACAACGATGACGAATGAACAATAGACGATTTTCAGGACACCAGCAGTTGTATGATTTATTACTTGCCAGACTAAAGAAAGCTAGGCAGACCAATCTAAGTTGGTTAGTTTGCAAAGTGGACGTGCAGCTACGCAGTCAAAACAAGGTCATAACACTAGGTAAAAAGATGAACAGTACCCTCGGGATTTAAGAGATCTGACAAGTCCGCCTCTTTCTGCAACAAATCTGGATTTTGCATCTCTGAAAGAAAAAAAGATGATTTACAAAAAGACAATTCCACAGTGTCTTAAATACTTTGGTTTATACTGTATTTCTATACTCAAACTGACCTACATTAATTATGGTCATGTCCTAGGCTTGCCCATAAGCACTCTATGCCTAACATATTATCCTAACCTAGTAGTTCTCTTTCTAACTAGCAAACTGAGCTTCATGGGTAAAATTAGTGGAGCGTCCCTCAAATCTCAATCTCAAACCCCTGACCTTAAATTAGAATAGCCTCTTGAAGTAGTGAGAGCTGGCCATATGCCACTCTGAACATCTCAGATTCTAATTGGTCTTTGCAGAGATACTGCACTAGTATGTGAAAATACACACCTTGCATGATTTTCTCAAGGTCAAAGGTGACTTCACGCTGCTCAAAGATGCGCTCATCTTGAAAATTGTACACACAAACAGGGCGAGAGGCAGAAATGCAGACAAAGTTATGCAAATCTTCATAGGTTTTCTTTAATGCACAAATTATACTGAGAGAAGAAGTATAGTAATACTAGCAACACCACAGTAAAATACTCCATCACAAGTCCAGCATATTTAAAATGTTACTTATGAAGTTTGGAAGTACTTGTGAGTAAGTACTCATTGTACTGTCAGTACTCATTAGATATTATCTTATTGTATACGGTATGTAATTACTGATTTTACTGTTGTGGCTCATATTTAACATTTGCATAATTTTTTTTAGTTTCAAATATTGCATTGCATCTATGAAATAAATGAAGCAATAAGTCAAGTTGCCTCTCAAATGTTGTTACACATAAGTACCTGAAAATTGTACTTAGGTAAGTAATTGTACTAAGTTACATCCCACCACAGAACAGACATTTATATAAAAGTCTGTTTGCTACAGGATTCCTGTCAGTAGGTCTACATGCGGAATAAACGCACTTACAGCAGCTCAGACGAACAAAAATGGAGCCTGGCCATCAGCCAACATACACACAGCAGTTTCAGCCATGAGGACGACAACAGAAAGAAGGGAGACTGAACTGTACTAACCTCTGGATGCTGAGCCCAGTAAGACCAAGACAAATGCGGTGACGCAGGCCAGAGCCCGAGACGACCCCATTGCAAACTTGATAGAGAGTCTGCCTGCCTGTCTGCCTGTCTGTCTGTCTGCCTGTAGAGTTTGTCTCTGGCAGAGAGAGCAGAGGAGAGGCCGCCCAGAAACACAGACCGGCCCGGTAACTGGTCCAACAGGAGCTGCCGTGGCGTCTGTGAGCGCGGAGCCCCGCAAACAGATTTTATGGTTGTTGTGGGATGAGGAAAAAGGGGGAGGGAGGGAAGTTTTTCAACGTGACTCATACGTGATACGTTCAGATCCTGGGTGCTGCTCTTATATGGGGAATTATGATCTCGCCTTTAGCCGCTGAGCCCGAACTCCTGTGTGAACATGATTCTTATGTCTTGTTTTTACTCAGACTGGCTGTTAGTAATTACCCAGTGACTCATTGCCCTGCCAGCAATTATATAACGATCAGCCATTGGCTGATCCAGTCAGGCAGTGCTGCAAAGCAGTAATTGAACTAATTGAAGCATTCTGTCACGTAGGTCATTTAAAGTGAATTATTGTTGTTATTATGTTAGCAAATATTTCATGGAACATAGCTGACAGTCTCCTACAAACAGTAAATATTCCATAAATTACATTTGTTTGTGAGCATGGCTAATATCCAATCTGGAAACAAAACTGTCTATTAATGTGAAAACAACAAAGCAATCCAATCTTTTTGATTGAATTCCCTTAAAATAAATTGCTATTTAATTCTGCTCTGTTATCAAGGTTGTCTTTGTGTAATGCCAACAGATTTTTTCAAGGCTCAAACCTAACTGCTACCATTTACCATCACTCTGAATTTGGCCTTGATGCCTCTACATATATTTATATAATGAAATAATAAACAGTGGATCACAGTTCCTGTGTCTAGATAAATGATTGATTACAATTTTACCAAAACTCTGTCACAGTGGTAAAGTGGTAAAGTGGTACTCTGACGATTTAGTATTGCACTTCCATAAGGTTGGTGGACTGTGAAGAGATAAGATTTAAATAATAATGATTAAAATCAAACCAGCAGAGCCTGAGATATCCCATCTCAAGTAGAGACAAGGAGGAAGAAAAGACAGGATCCTACATTTCCCATAATGCACATCACCAGTGTATTTTATTACAGCCTCCCCATCTGGTAACTCCCTAGGTCTCTCAAACTCAACTCCCCATGTGTGTGAGGCAGGTTTTCTGCTAAAGATTTGTAGTCTTCCACCACAGGCAGATTTTGTTTTTCAGACTTTAGAAAGGCTGAATATCACTCTCTGTCATTTAAATACTTATTTAAATATTCTGATAATGAGGAGGTAGGTTTTTCATACAAACTGAAACAATAATTAAATACTTTCCAAAATAACAGCATGCATCCATATCAACATGACGCTGTTTGTTACCTTGATCTGAATTGTGTCCATCTCACCCAGCGTGTTTGTGATTTATTGTTTGCTTGTCAAGAGATATTAAAGGCCTTAAATTCCTTGTTATCTCACACTGAGTTTTGAGTCCAGGGTTATCACAGCCTCACGGATTCCAGTCTGAAACACTGTGACCTCTACACAATCCTGCCCACCATGTTCTTGTATCAAAAAGTCCAAATCGCACCAGAGGAGAACTCCCATTGCAGCTGCAGACTGTAATATAATGAGTTTCCGCTGTTTGTTCTCTACAGGCCACAGTTTAAAGTGCAAGGATTATCCTGCCATAGCAGCCTCTGCCCACAGCTCTTTCCCATCATATACAGTAAATTTCGGGATCAAAGTTTTTCGATTGGTGGCTGTGAGCATTGGGGGTCCGGAAGTGTTTGTCGAAATTCCCTTGAGAGGTCAGAGAGCCAAGAATGGCAAAGAATCCCAGGCAGGGCTGCAGTGCACACCCTCTCATACTCACAATGGAAAAGAGATCCTCTGTTTGTCATGAAAGCATTGAGACCATTAATGGCAAGAGATGTAATTTGCTTTAAGGATGAAAACAGTTTTTAGGGTCAAAATATGCACATGAGTTGCGCAAGTGTTGGCCAGGGTGGCCAATTACAGGCTGTTTTCCTTCCCTTTAAGGAGTAAAAAGTCATCGGGCGGTCTAGTTTATTTATATTGCTCAATTCCATGTCTTTATGGCCTTTACGGGTCCGGAACAGCAACAGTACCATAGGACATATGAAAAAGAAAGAAGAAGAAACCACAGGAGAGGAAAAAGAAGCCTCCTCCTCCTCGGATTACTCTGGGTGCAGTAGTCTAATCTATTCAACATGAGACACTACAAGGATTGTTTACATTATGTCTTCCCACACCAAACTGAAATAGCAAAACGACTATCCCTGCATACAGCAAGCTGCTTTTTAGCAAACAAGCGCACACAGAGGGAGATAAAAACACAACTAGTTTTCTAGCCTGGTGTTTAAGATAAAGTGTGTGGCATTTTGTAGGAATAGTACATATTTCCCACATCCAATTGACTCAGTCTTTTAATTAGCTCCCTCTTAACGTGGTGAGCAACCGGTTCTGTCTATGACAACCTGATGATAACTTTCCACTGCGTCTCGACTCTGCTGTAGGGTCATCCACAATGACTAATATTTCCTTTGTGTTAAATGCTGCAGCTATAACTCTACAGGATGGTGCTGGGACTGTGCCTCGATGCCCTTCAACACGCTACTGAGTATGATAAGTCTTGTTTATCACTTCAGAGCCATGTCTGCTATGAATAAATTGTTTTTGTTGAGTTTCTCATCTTTCTTATCATGCCATAACAATATTTTTCTTGCATGTCTTACACAACTGTTTCCATTATATAAACAGTTCTGACTCAAACAGAAGAATAAAGTTACCACGTCTTCTTGGTGTCGCAGCCTCGACAGTTTATTAGAAGATTTCCCCGTATCAGTCGTTCCAGGGACAGAGAGGAATACATCTGGAAATACTAATACTGTCATTATTCCCTCTTTACTCATGGCTTTATTCAAAGACACATAGAGAAAACAAAACATATACAAGTTAATCTAGGGGAAAAAAAGGGAAAGGTTTGCACACAGAGGAAGAAACTTCTAATGTATCTCCATATTTTTAATTGAATATTTTTTTTCTACATTTAATGCAACATCTTTCCAAAGCTCAAAAGATATAAAGGCCTGTGAGGGTTTATTCAAACACAAAGGACAAAACTTGAGGTACTGCAGCTTTGTGGAACGTATTGGTCAATCTGTGACAACAGCAACCTGAGGAGAAACATTTCTCTAGAGACATACAGATACAAAGAGGCAGGGCGTCTCTTGTTTTTGCTTTCATTAAAGTCACCTTTTAATTCTACAGGAGGTCAGTGTTTTACACTCTAAAGATAGATTTTGGGTGGACTGCCATTTTAGGTTTCAGTTGCCAATGATGGGTGTCCTGCCACTTTGAATCACCATGTCTGAACCCACAGTGACACACAGTCACTGTAACTGGACAGAATCACAACACCACGTCCTGAGAGAAAAATCCTGTACCCCACTGACAATGTACTGTCAAAGAACAACAAAACGCACATTTCCCTGGAATAATCAAAATAGTTTCAAGCTATCAAAATGTTGAAATTTATGTTTGACACAATCTACCAAAAAGCTCTGCTGGAAGTCATATAATACTTAACACACTATGGTTACTGTGCTTTCCTCAATTATTTTCATCATTAGAAAAATAGATTCTGTGAATGTGATTCTGATTTGCATATTCCAGTGAATGATCAGGGAGTGGTCCCGGGTAGCAGCTCCACCTCGGAGGCGAACAGCTCCTTGTAGAGTGGAGGGAACAAAGAGTGAGCAGTGAGCGGGTAACGCTGACTGAACCAGCGCAGCTTCTCCATGTGCAGAGTGCACAGTGAACGCAACACTGCCATCTTCTGGTACATCTGCAGGGAGGACACAGACACATTTAGGGAAGAAAATGCAGATCAAAGAATAATAAATGTGCCTTTTAATCAGCTTTGAGCCAATCAGGGGACTGAAGAGAAAGCATCTGCTCGATGGAGACGTGTACCTTGTGCATTAGACTTTCTTGGTTGTCTCGGTGTAGAATGTGTGTGAGTCCTAACTCCACGCTTCTTTGCACTCGCTGAACCCTCCCTCTGTCCTCCAGACATGGACGATCTGCACAGAAAGATGAAAAAAGAGAGCAAAGAAGGATTTTTTTTTAAAAAAGGTGTGCACCTTACCAGAGACTCAAATCACTCTCCTTATGTGTGAATAGTCCTGGTTCACTGTGGCCTGTTAATATTACCATGTCTATTAACAGCCACCGGGGGGCAGAGGGAAACCACAGGGCACAATGTGATGGAAAATATGCTAAAAGGATAACTGAGAAGCTGAGAAGTGTCTTTAAAAAGGTGAATATTTCAGAAATTATTTGGGCATGAAAAGGGAATGTTTTTACAAAGTGAGATATTTAGCTAGAGGTGACTAAAATATGTCTGTCATTAGCTGAGTTTGGACCAAAGCGCTATATCATAACAAAGTTATCTCATAGCACTTGTAAATATAGAGCAAGTTCAAGCCAACTCTATATCTACAAACCCAACAATTCCACCTTGAGCAAGCACTATGCGACAGTGGCAAGGAAAAACTGCCTTTTAACAGGCAGAAACCTGTTAAAAAGAAAACAAAATAAAAATGGATGCCGCCTAACGGTGGATGCCGCCACATTTTCATGTTCAAAAACTGGGGAGCACGATGCAACATCATTGAGAGGCAGGTGAGGGGATCTTACCTTTGTTGATCAGCACCAGAGCACTGAAGAGAGCGATCTGGTGCTCAGTGAGCTTCAGAGCACACATACCATGAGCGAAGTCAAACACCGACGTGATTAAATCACCACATGCTGCCAGAAAAGAAACCACAGAGCGCTGATAAACCATCCATCTTTATATATTGCGCTCACTGCATGAATTGTTTCAGAGCTGTCTTCGTGCTTCAGGTAAGGAGCAACGTGTAGCGGAATCCTCACCCAACGACTTGAAAACTTCAGCTCCAGCAAATTTCCCATCAAAGAAGACGGTGTTGTTCTCTGTGTTGAAGGACCGACTCATCCTGACCAGAACCACCTCCATGGAGCCTGAGTGAAGAAAGGGGATCAGTTAAAAGAAGGGGAAAGAGGGATTAAAAGCATTTTAAATTGGGATTGAAGGTGACGGCCCCTTCTTGTAATTTAGAGGTAGACTCACCCGTCTTTAGCAGAGCAATCTGGTCATTCTGGCTAAGCATACGGAAACCAGGGATGTGTTTTGCGAACTCGACCACATACTGCACGGCATCAGTCAGCCGTATGGCACAGTGCTGCCACATCTCATCCACTGACTGGGAGCAAGAGTAGGACGGAGGTAAAAATATGTTTTTATAAGAAGTCCTTTTACAACATAACATTCAACTTAATCAAAAAAGACTCATATTTGAACTCATCCACACTGACCCAACCCAACCACAGAGTCTACTGCTCTTTCCTCTAACTTACCAAATCAAGTTCCTGTATTTTATCTCTTTATTTACTGTAATAAAATATTACAGCATATGTACTGCAATTTTTGGAGGGAAAACAAAGTCGCTAACTTTAAATTGAACATAAAATTCCCATGTGATCAAAGATGGAGAAGAAGAGGAGGGGGAAGATTATGAATGATTTTCTCAGTTTTCTGTTTGATGAATCAAAAGCAGCCTCAGTCTCATGTCATGCAAAATGGCATGTTCTGTTCTGAGACTGCTTGGATGAGGTCACACAAAAACAAGAGGAAGCCTGAGAACCGAGATACCCCCAGTAGTTGGTATACTGTACTTTGCTCTGGTAGGCTTGGATCTCCTCTCTGCTGAACAGTTTCCACCTGAGAGCCTGAAGTTCCTCCACTCTGTACTGGCTGGTCTCTCTGTGGGAACGCACAATGCTGGCACACAGTTCATCTGAAGGAAAAAAACAACGACACTCATAAATACAAAAAAATACAACAAAATTACATGCACGTTAGCCCACTGTGCTGTTTGCTTACCTATGTTTATCAAAGAGTGAGGATAGTGGCTGTACGGATCCTCTAGAGGGTTGTAGGGATGAATCCCCATCAGATCGTGAGATGGCTGTCTGGAGCCAAGTCCTGACATGAGGATTAGAGAAGACAGACAAATAAGGAATAAGCAGAAGAGGATGAAGGGAACTGCGTTACAGTGAAGTGTGTACACACAGGAGTGCCTCACCTCTTATTTCAGCGTGTCCACTGTTGTCACCTCTCCCCTGGGATCTCGATGTGGGAGAGACATTGGAGCCTCGGTAGATCATACTCGCCACCTGCGACTCGTTCGGAGAGCACACCAGGTAAGAGTGAACATCAGCGGTGTAGGGCAGAAGCTCGGCTTCCCCGGTGAAGGAGTAGGCCACGGGCTGAAGGAGCTGTGGGGAGCGGTCTTGACGGGCCTTGGTGGGGTAGGGCATGACAGGCTGGGCGTCTCCCTGAAGCTGCTGCTGTTGCAGCTGCTGCTGCTGCCGGTGCCTCTCCACTTCAGCGATCAGAGAGTCTCGCTGACGTTTGGACATCCGTCCAAACTTCACAGCTGATGAGGACAAACAAATGAACACATGGAAATCAACAAATGCTGTGAATGACAACTACAGTTTGTCTATCTGCCAGCATGGGTGTGTTTGTGTCTCACCATCTCTGCTCATGCCCTGCGCCAAGCACTTCTGCAGACGGCAGTGTTGGCAGCGGTTGCGGCTGGCCCGGTCGATCTGACAGTTACTCTGCCTGGAGCAGGAGTAGGATACAGTGGGCAGCTGGCTACGCCGGAAAAATCCCTGAGGGGTGGGTACCGCACGGTCAACGGAGCCCAACACAGACATGATTTTTGAGACACATTCCAGTATTGATATTCAAGACGTGCAAAAAATTGGCTGACTTTATTTTGAGAAGGATCCCTAGATCGAAGATATGTAGCCAGCAGGTGTTGAAAAATAAACTTGCCGGTGCTTTCTGATGAACAAACTGTGTGACGGTGACACTGTTTCAAAATTACCTCAAACACATCTTGGACATTTCTGTGCTCACATTTCTTGTTACATATCAGCTGAAATATACTATGCTGATTCCAAAACATATGCAATAAGATTATATTGGCTGATATATCGGTCTAGTTCTTATTGTTAATGGAATACTTCAACATTTTGGGGAAGACGCTTATTTGCTTTATTGTTTAGGGACAGATGAAAAGACTGGTACCACTCTCATTTGTGTCCATTCAATATGAATGCTCGTTAGCATAGCTTACCATCTCAGGAGGAAACAGCTAGCCCAGCTCTGGCAACCAAAGAAGATTTAATGTGGTGAGATTTGGAGGTGCTTGTAGGAGGGGATTTTTTACCTTTAGACAGAGCCAGGATAGTTGTTTCCCCCTGTTTCCAGTTTTTATGCTAAGCTAAGCTAACAAGCTGCTGGCTGTAGCTTCGTACTGAATGAAGAGACATGAGAAATGGTATCAATCTCCTTAGCTAACGCTCTGCAAGAGAGTAAAGCATATTTCCCGAAATGCTGAACTGCTGCTTTCGTACTGGTAAGTCACATGCATGCGTTTGCACAGTAAGTACAGTATGTTGTCGTCCCACCTTGCAGCCCTCACAGGTGATGACTCCATAATGCACTCCAGAGGACTTATCGCCGCAGATCTTGCATGGGATAACTTCAATCTGGGCTGAACAATCACAGAGGCAAAAGCAGTTATGTTGACATTTTCAGATGCAGCTCTCTTCTTCTTTCCTCCACACAGGTGCAACGCCAACAGGTACAAAAACAACAGAGCCACGCATGCAGGCAAACAAGAAGTGAGCATGTCACTGTCGACCAATTCGAAGGTACTTAAATGTACGAAGAGCTAAAGTGTGAGACAGCTGGATAACGAGTGTGCACTCAAGGAAACGAATAAAATCTGTTGATATGCCACTGTGACAGAACAAATGTAGACTAATCAATCCTGTAACTGTAATATGAACTCATGACCTCTGGTTATTCACACGTCAGCACTGTATAATCTCAATCACATTAAAACAATACATACAGTATTGTATACAGCCAGGAGCAAAATATGCCAACAAGCGCCATAATGACACTGCATATATTTACCCAAAGAAGTAAACTGGAAAATGATGCCCACTGTGAGAACTTAACTTGTGAGCTGTACTTCCCCTTGTACATTTGCCATTTGTGTGACCAGAGTAAACCAAAGGTATTTTCCTCTCGAACACCTCCTGCCTTAATAATAAAGAACAAAATAACATCAAATACGACGAGGAGAGATCGTCTGAGGACGTGGAATATTTTCAAATGGAGAAAGGTCGGAGAATATGAAGGTGTCAACCTCAGTGTCCTTTCAAGTGGTTGACTGGCTTCTCTTTCACTGTGACTGTCCCTCTTTCATGTCATTTCTTTCTTTGTGAATCCTTCTCTGTCTCGCTCATAAAGGACACAGCTGCCAGTAATGCTCTCTCTCTCCTTCATCACTGCCAGTAACGGCCATCCCCCTCTCACCTCCCCCCATGACCCTGATCACTGTAAACTCTCACACCCCTCAGTCTTTTTGCTTGGTGGAGAACTTTTTGCCAGAATCAGATGTCATTTGATTTAATTGTCTCTGTGACAAGTGTGTGAACAGTGTCATAGGGTATCCTGACAAATATATGCCGAATAGGTTGATAAAGGACAGTGCAGTCCATGCTGTATGTGTCACATCATTTAACATATTTATATTAACATTGAATGATGACACACAGAAGCAGAGCATACAGTATCGTCAGCCTTTTTTCTTTTTTCTAACACTAAACAATTTCTCCTTTTATCTATTCCTGTCATTTCCTCTCTTCCTTCCACCACTGCACTGAAGTTGTGATTGTTTTCTGCCGAGACAGGCAAGCTCCTACGTCTGCGTGTTGATGCTTATACACAGTAGTATTTGCGTTTCCGTGCATAACTGTGTCAGCTTTTTTGCGAGAGTGTGTGTTAGTGTGTCAGTGTGTGCCCTCTTTATCTGGTGCCGCAGGGATCACCTGAAAACTCCAGAGGAGGACAGCCGGTCTGAGGTAAGAACACTCTGTTTAAATGCAGACGCAGAGCACAAGCATGTGTGACGAAGCAGAAATACTCTGCTACAGAAATACTGCACAACTGATGAGATTGCTGCTGCCACTATTAGAGGTGATTGATTAACCTCAAGATTCACCATGATAAGGTTTATTGTGTTTCACAGATTCAACAAGATTCTGACACTGCAAAAGACAACACATTTCTCTGCCAGCCAAATATCGTTGCTTATTTAGTCAAATGGCATTACTGTGCTGTGACTGTGGGCCGTGCGTGATAGATAGGCGGAGAGAACATGAGTCGTCTCTATGTTTTTTGTCGCTATTTCAATTCTGATTGTCAACCTCAAACAACAGGAAATCCACTAGGACCCACAACGTTTCACTGTTCGCTCACGCACGCACGCACTCGCACACAAACACACAGCAATCACATATACCGCTCCTCCAACAACTTTCCAATCAGGGTTTGGATAATTCTCAACTGAATTTAAATGGCTACCTACACACACAGCAAGCTAAAGCAGCATCTCTTTAATTAGTGCTGAACTGGAAAAAAAAACCCAAAACAACTGCAAAACAAACCTTCCAAGTCTGTGATGGCCCGGGAGGATCACGACACCAGTATCTGAGGATCAATTAACCAGCTCCTGTGAGCTTTTTTTTTTTGGTCTCACCTGGTTATCTCAAGCCACAGGCCTAGACCAATCAAACGCAGCATCTCCTAGTGTTTGTGTGTGTGTGTGAGAGAGAGAGATAGAGAGAGAAAGAGATAAAAATACTGAAAAAGGACTAAACCACCATTATTTCTTCCATTTGTGCCTTTGTCAGTGACAGAGAAGAGGTTATTGTGTCTAGCAATGCAACACGGCTATAAAACAGTGCATCTTTTACAAATGCATATACATTGAAACCAAAAGCGCACTTTTTGACTGCCTAATGCCTACATAGCTGATATTGGTTTACCCTCATGTGTACCCCTGCACGACCCAGTTCAGGAGGTTTTTTTGGTCAAAAAGATATTTTCACTGTAGATCGTATGTGCACAAGTGCTCGATGCTAAGTCAGTAAAAAGAAGAATCCTTTTGCTTTCCACTGTCCAAGCAACACTAATTACTTAGATGCATTATGTCATGATTTGCAATAGCTCTTGACAAACCCTCAACTTTTTATATTTCCACTGCGCTCCATACTGTGTACAGTATGAAACCAACCATAAACACACCACATGTACGTAGCTGCATTCAAATACTCATACTGAAGTGAGATCCTTTAAGCAAAACAACCAAGCGACACACATTGATCATCCAAAAATCATCGCATCAAGTGCTACATGGCGTTAAAAAGTTTAGAGGTTTGAGTACAGTAGATGTGCACTGATGGAAATATTCTGGTATGTCAGTCAAAATAATAGAATGCCACCTCCCACACTTCCGCATACAAAGAATACCAAGACGCTGCTACACAGAGATGGACTAATTTACATCTTTCAATCAGTATTATCAATGACTTACATGCTCCCAGTTACAAAGCACATCTGTCAGCGTCCTCGTACTAACAATGGAAGATTCCGTGTATAAGAGCAAATAGAAATTGTGAAACATTCACAGGTTTCTCATGAGTGTAACAACTTCCTTCTGAAAGCTGAGCAAGAAATTCGACCATCCTCAAGCATGATGACAACGATAAAGAGTACTACTGTAGGATTTCTAATATGATTAATGATGCTGAACAGGCCTGAAAAGGTGAAAAAAGAGTCATCAATATGTATCACCTGAAATAAACAAAAGAAAAAAGCCAAATACCAAATACTGAGGAAGAGAAAGTAAATCACCTTGTCAGCAGTTTGTTCGTTGCACTGTAAACGGACAAAAAACCTCAACTTTCCTCTGACGGAACCTTACCTTTGGTACATACGCAAGCTAGAGTGCAAACAAAGCTTGTATACATGCCTCACACCCTTACACACACACACACACACACACACAGATTGTTGATCTCATGTACACTGCACAACATCGCTATTTTCATAACTTACGTAAATGTTTTAAAATTATTATTTTTAATAAAGAAATGCTTTTTTGTTCATGTCGCAATCTACTTCTACTACTGTTACTGTTAGAGCACTTTGGGAACCGTTTCAACGGTTGAAAGGTGCTATATAAGTAAAAGTCCATTAAAAAGTAAATTTACTCAAATTCATATATATTTTACTTATATTATAAATTTTAATTTAGTATCTTGCTGAGGTAAATGTTCAAGACATTTCAACTGTTTTTTTAATTTAAAACATCATGCATCACTTGGGTAATAACTGCACTATATTTAATATTGTACCAACAGTTTTGAGGAGGAAAAAAGAGTATCTTGAAGTATATTTGTAGTTAACAAAATTAAATTCTATACATAATAATATATCAAATGTATGCATTTCTCATGTATTTGAGTAAAATAAGTTTTAAAAAAAAGATTCATTGGTTCTGCCGTGTAGAAAAGAATCTGTAAAAGCTCTAAAAATGACTCTGACTCACAGAAACAAAATTTAAATCTGCCTGTCAGAATTAATTTCCTTTTACAAGAAGCCATGATTGAGAAATTAGTTTTCATCATCAGATCAGAAGTTATAACAACAAATATTTCACATCACTCTTCTGTATAAAATGTTTTATTGCTACTGATCATTTCTGGTTACATTTATTTCAGTGCTGGCTTCAGGTCTACAGGTGTTAAATATCTTAATGTTTTAGAATCAAGGTGTGGAGGCTGGTACATAACTGTGAGAACTTCTTCACTACTGAGTTTCATTCATAATTTAACAACAACAAAGTGGAAAAACCTACCTACAGCACCTTATCTGAGAAAAAGAAATGTACCATATTTTACTTTGAAGTGCAGGCTGAATATGGGGGTGTTTGAAAGAGGTAATGTTTTGACAGTGGCAAAGGTTGTGAATCAGCTCAACTTCTGTATTTCATTTACCATATTTTAGGTGGGAATGTGTCACCTGCGATTTTGATGTTAGCTTTGATCTAAAGCCAAGTGCTGTGCAGGTTTCTGCATCCAGAGGAACAAGGAAATCCTTTCTGATGAAGAAACTGTGCAAGAATATACGCAGTAATCCCCAAAATACAACAACAAAGGCATATGAAATGTGTGTAAATTCTGACAGTATCAAGCCCACCGTGAGTGTGTAACACCACAGAATTAGCTCATTAATCGTCTCTTGCTGAAGTTAAGTTATATTATTCAGTTTTATATTCAGCAATGGGAGCCTCCTTCTCTCCCTTTCATGCACACAGTATCCACACACAGCTGCAGGGCTGAGACATGATGCATCTAGGCGCCATCTAACAAGCAGCTGCAGATCTGTGTCTGCATGTGCATCTCTGCGTGTGTGTGTTTGCATGTAGCAGGAGAGGGAGTGTGTGGAAGCTACTCACATAGAAAAGATCAATTATTCCTCATAATTTGCCTCCTTGCTTCTTCTTCCTCTCTGTGTGTGTTTTTAGTTCTGATCATTTAAAATAAAATAATGATCAGATTTTCACACTATTAACAGCCTCTGCATCCTGTCTGCTGTATGTGTGCAGAGTCAGTCCATTCAAACTGCGGTTGTGAAGCATCCTGTTTTCCTGTATTCTGTTTTTATGTTGGTTAGAATTCGGAGGAAGTGACTGCAAAAGGGTTTGTAACATCTGTGATGTCATATCATGACTTGGTCCCTTGGGTCATAATTGGTATAATTTGTTTATTATATTACTTACAACGGAAATGTGACTCCTCTAAACAAAAGGTGTTTTGCAGATCATGTCAAAGCACATGAGATTTGTATAGCATACAATATAAAGTATTACTGCACTCTGATTCTCAACATCTTAAGTCAGACCAGCTCATTGCCAGAGGTGCACTGTTGTACGTGGGAGGGAAGAAATATCCAAGACATGATTCAAATCTTAACTCCTTCAAAGGGAGCTCAAAATCGAGTTATGTTACCGAACCGTAAAACTGAAACACATATAACGATGTGAACGTACTTAACAGCCATCCAATCAAGAACTCTGCAGAGACCCAATTAAGCTTCAAAACAAATAATTACGTACATTTTAGGCTTCACGTACACGAACGGCTGTGTGTGTGTGTGTGTGTGTATTGTATGGTATCTGTTACAGAGCTACAAAAACAAGCTTAACCGTTAAAACAAGACATTAATAGCAATGAGAATTAAATGCAAAAATGTGACATTTCGAGCCACTTTGAACTTCAAGAAGGTTTTACTGTTCAACCTGGTGTTACATCAAAAATGAAAACTTAGCGGAAACTAAAAAGCTTAATCACACAGCCTGATAAAGTTGAAAAAAAGTTGACACTTTTGAAGCCACAGGTGTCAAAACCTGTGTGAGTACACAGTTATTTCAAGGATTAGACAAAAGCTAAAAAAAGATAAAACCGTTTAAAACCTCAACGTGACGTCACGATAACAATATGGTGCATCGGGTCGCATCATATTGTCACTTTAATAATCGTAAACTTTAAAATCAGAGTGGATAAGAAAGAAACTTTCATCAAACAGCATGTAAATGATCTAACTGATTAAATATACTCGATTGTACTGCCTGGTCGCGCGCACACACACACACAGACGCACACACACATAAACACACACCAAAGAACTTCATCCCTACCTCGCATCATTCTCACTCCTCCACTTGTCTCAGACGTCTGTCCCACTTTCACAAACTCACTTTTCCTCTCACTTTGTCTAACAGTAGTCTTACACACTTTTTGGCACAACCTATTCTTTCACTCCTTCAGTCTTTCTTCTTTTTTCATCCGTCCTTTAGCGAGCCAGGTCGGGTTCTCACTGCAGCTTTAGTATTCACATATTCAGACTTTTGAGTGTCAGTCACCGCCTCACCTTCCTTGTTAGTGAGTGTGTGCGTGTGTGTGTGTGTGTGTGTGAGAGAGAGAGAGAGAGAGACAGAGAGAGAGAGAGAGAGAGAGAGATAGACAAAGAAAAGGGGGGACTGTCCCCTGCCCTGCAATCTTTCTCAAGGTACTTTTTCCCCATACCTTTGTTGTTATCCGTCACCCCCTCACTCTACACCACACATCAAAAAATTTGCTTTATAGCGTCTAGCACCTTTACGACTCTCCCTGAGAAATGAAATCAAACCACTTTCAACAGGAATAACAGTTGCAGTAAAAAGTCACAGAAGCATTTCAGTACAGAAAGATCACACTGACACAGATGTCAGATGTTGATTTAGACTAACAGTAATAGACAATGTAAATTATTTCTTCTTGCAGCGTGTTTGGCTTATTATAAGGGACCCAAGTTTAGTTTACAGCGATGGAAATATTATTGAGATCTTTCATTTGAGTAAAAGCAGCAACACCGCTCTATTAAATGACTCTACAAGTCCTAAATTCATAATTTTACTTAAGCAGTAGTGTGAAAGTATTACCAGCAAAATGTCCATAAAACATCTCGTCAGCGAGTTATATCATATTACTGGACAGTTATTACTGATGCATTAATATAAGCAGCATTTTAATGTTACAGCTGGTCATGGTGAAGCTAAATTTAACCACTTTATACACTGATGGGTAGTTGAATCTGTAACTATGCATCATATTTGATAAGCTGCTTATATTTTAAATTATACTTAAGGACAATATTTGAGTAAATACACTTAGTTATCTTTCTCTCCCTCTATCGTCTCTCCATCTATAGCACCTGACTGAAGCATCGAACAACACAAGACCACCATGGATCGCTACTAAATCCTCCACTCTGCAAGCAGCAGTCAATAAAATCATCATTATTTATGCTCAATTTGTTTATCATCAATGTGTTACACACAGCATCTCCACAGTTGATAACACACCCAGGTGTGCTAAAGTTGTGGCAGAAAGTGTTAAACCAAAGAAGTTAAAAAAAGACAAGATGTTATCGCTGTCATCTGCATTCAGATGCCAAAGTGCCAAAGCCATAGTAGTTGGTATTTTCATCACTGTGTGTATGCAGGGTGTGTGTGTGTGTGTGTGTGTGTGTGTGTGTGTGTGTATGAGGGGGGCAGCACAGGTGCAACACACAGAACACATACTGCATTGCTAATGGCCCAACTCCAGCGACACCACAGTGTGTGTGCGTGTGTTTGCTTGCGTCTTGCTATACAGGTGCAATGTTGTATGTTCACTAACTATAAAGTTAACCACAATGCATGCACAAATATCTAGCACAAACACAAGCAATGTCATTGCCACATACAGACTCACACATGCTCACACACACAGAGACACAGAATCTTAGAACTTACTCAAATGAGTCTTCTTGGACACGGCTCCTCCTGAGGGAGGGAAAAAACGTAGTTTGTGAATCACAACTACACCGCGTTTACTGTAAATCTATGTTTTACTACAAGCTGTGTTATATGAGCATCCGGGCGAATATTTTAGAAACAGAAACACAACATGCAGTTTAATCATATGCTTTACACATTAGAATTGTCTAAGCTGCACAGTGAACCCAGATCTAAACACACTGGTACGTTTTAAAGAGGGTTATCTGATTTTGCTACTGGAGTTACAGCATACAACACCACCAACTACATAAAAGATAACATAAAAGTATTGCTTACATGTTAATGCATGTGCAATATTAGAATATAACACTAACAGTGGGCATTCTGCATAATGTGTACTTACATTTTTGCTTTAAGTACGTTTTGTTGCCAATACTTCTGTTACTTAAGTACAATTTTAAACACAGCACTTAATTATGTTTTGTAATTAGTTAATGATCTAAATAATTCTTCCACCACTGAAACCTGCACTGTAGCAGGGTTAGCTTTGCAGTTAAACACCATGCTTGCAAAAGTGTAAATCATTCTGATGTTCATATATAACATCATAACCTATCAAAGAAGCAAATTATCAGGTTATGCTCATGTTAAATACTGAATATTAAAAAACACAGGGTCCAAATTTAATCACGGGATTAAATGAAACCGGCATGAAATGTGACAGAAATAACCTTAAAGTTAAACTGTCAAATCCTTAATGGCAGTTGGGAACAGGGTTTGCAGAATGCAATGTACAAAGGACTGTGGACAGATAAGACGTCTTACTGATAGCAGAGAGATTAAATTAGAGGATTACTATTTACACTGGTGGCGTATATTAAGTTTGTGTGACTCTTCAGCACCCATACACACAGAGCAGATAAAGGCAGAGGAAGGTGGGTGTCTGTGAAGCAATAGGTCTTCATTTTTGTCTGCCTGTTTGACCACAATTGTGAGAAAGACTAAGTCGTAGTGAGAGTGATTAAATGCGTGGAGGGTCTGAACCAAGGGGTTTATTTGTAGAGCTGTATGTGTCTGTGTTTGTGTGTGTGTTGGAGAGAGACAGTGAGGCTTGAAGGCAGAGGAGATAAGTATCAATGGAAGACGTAGAGGTAGCCGGTCTTTGTCTGGCGCCAGGCCCTCTGTGGTTTCCACTGTTTTCCTCCCATCATCAAATCAGTTTTGCTTCATAAGCAGAAAGAATGGAATGAAAGTGCACGCACACAGAAGATACAAAGAAACACCAACCGAGCAAAGGTTTTGAGGTGATTGCTAAATCAAATGCAAAGATTTAGGTTACATTAAATAATACCATAACAGGGACTTTTTATTTTTCTAATTCTTTTTTGGGGTTTTAAATGTTTCCATGAGCCTGGTGGTTATTAAGCTTAGATAATATGTTACAGTTACAAAGGCGTTACATTGGACTGTGAAGAGTGATTGTCCTTCTTTTCATTAGTCAGTTGCAGAAATGTACAGCGACTTCTCTAAAATATATAAAGATCATTTGTAAGGTATATTTTTATATGATGACCACTAGACAGCACAAACTCTTGGTTGATGGTTGGATTTGAGCTTTGCTAAGTCACATACTTTTTTACATTTATAGTCTCCTGAAACAGAATGAATTTCCACCTAAGCCACTGCCATCTCTGAAATGTGTTGTAAATGATTTGAACTTATTAAAAGTGACCTCGAGGCAGAATGGAATAAATGGCTGTGGTCAGTGGTTGGTGGTGGAAAAATAATCAAATGCAATCATGAACATCGGCTTCTGTACAAACTAAATGTGAAACAGCATGTGCACGTTTAGCAAGACTCACCTGCCAGCCAGGCCATAAACCCACCACCACGTATACACACACACACACACACACACACACACACGACGCACAAACAGACAGACACTCACTGTATGTGACCCTGCTGATCACAGAGGCACAAACAACCAGTCATCAGTCAAAATCTCACTAACGACTCTACACGCTGACATCTAAGCTGACTGCTGAAGTGGCAGTTGCTGTGTTACATAACAGCACTGAAGACCATTGAGCTCAGAGAGGAGGCCCAGAAATTTGCCTGAATATAAACCATGACACGTACAGTACAGAATAGGTATGAAAGCCGGATAAGGACTGACTCCTAACAAACCAAACAAAATCACTATTAACTTGAGTCAAAACTACAGTACACTGGCAGTCAGTGACGTAAAAATAGGAGTTAAAAAAAAGACATTGAACCAGAATGTGACAAAATAAAGGAATGACACAATAAAAGCAGTATTCAGTTTTAACTGGGATTTTAAAAACATGTTTGAGAATGTCTTTACACATTCGTTTAAAGGCCAAAATGGTTGTGAATTTTAGAACTGAAATAATTTTTGGTATTTGAATGAACTCAAACTTATTTGCATTAAGTTGCAAAAAATTAGCAGACAGCTGAAGAGGCCAGATGCTTCATATGATAATTCTGTGTTGCACTATTGTGATAACAAACACAAATGACTGCAGAATAACGTATACAGTGTATGGAGAAGAGGATTGGACCTACAGCAGATCCCAGAGGGACACCACAGACAGTTTGTATCCAATAATGAACAGGAGCAGGGTTTAACACTACAGGCAGGAGGAAGAGTAATGTGGAGCAGTACCAGTGACGAAACCGAGCACTCGATAAAAACGAGAAGACACCCACAACAGCCACCAAAACCAAGACATTCATTACCTTGAGAAGAGCCATCTCAGCAGTACGAAAAACTGCACAACCACAGTGAAACTCCACTTTAACCAAATTAAAACACCATCACAGCAGTTCTAGTACTTGAAAAGTAAGCTGGTGTTTTTTCTTTGGTTATTTTTTTTACAAAAATCCTTTAACACATTAACATCCATTGTATTTCCCCTTGAGTAGCTTTAATGTTGCTCAAATGGTCTTTTTCCACTCTGTCAGACAGTGTCATGTATATTGTGTATCATGTTGTTCTAGCTACAGTCATCCTTTTAGACAAATTTCCTTTGGCACCTTCATAAGAACGTAAAATAAAATTGTGAGCGTTTGAACAATGTTTGGCTGCACGGCATGACTTCGACTGACCCAAGCCAGGACAGTGAGTTTGAAAGACTCACTTAGTCTTTATATTGTTTTTATATTGTCTTTGAATCGCTTTTATTGGTTTTAGTTCTTTTTGTATTTATTAATATTTTATCTTGCTTTTATTTGCTTTTTATCTTTTAATGCTTTCTTTATTACCACTTTTTGAGTATCCTGCTTTTGCTTGTCTGTCAAAGCACTTTGTAAACTCCGTTTTTTAAATGAGCTATATAAATAAAGTCATTATTATAATTATAGTTTCAGAAAGACCCTTTGAACCACATTTGTGTATATGTCTATGCATATACCAGACACATATACCTACAATAAATTCTGTATGTTTTTGTTGTTCATAGCCATTCTTGACACAGCAGTGCAGGTAAACACAACTGTGTCACCATGCTATGAGAGTAGTAGGAAAGGTGTGCAGTGTGTTTCTGTGGCAGAGGGACAACATGTCTTATCTCAAGTGACTAAGAAGAAACGATAAATAAGACATGCACATCCCAGTGCCCAATGGGATGGGTGCTGGATCAAAAAAATATGTAGCAAAGTTGAAACAGATAAATCTGCACACCAAGCAGTTCATGTTAAAGGGATTTTTATTATCTGTGACCTTACATTCACGAGTAAATCCTTTTAACGGGAGCTACTTGGTGTGCGGATCTATCTCTTTCAGCTTATCTCAAGTGACTGCCAACAGTTTGATTTTAGTCAGGGAGAGGCTTTAAATGGAAAAGCATTGACCAAACACAGAAGCAAAAATAAGTACTAATCCCAAAGGATTACTCCGGCTTACTGTCATTCTTCCCCACTCACAGCACCTTAACCACACAGTGAAAACCGGTGAGGAGGCTTTCTAGGGTAAAGATGGACGATAGTGGAGGGAAGAGCAAAACAGTCAACACAGTGACAGGGCAGACTGGAACAGAGTCAGCTGGTGCAGGACAGGTGAGCAAAAACGAGGTGGAGCTAAATGTGTCGAAATGCAATCTGCAGAATAAAACCTCAGTGACGGATCCTCTTACCTCTTTTGAAGGGGGCGTCAGCTGGGGACACGTCGGCCTCCTCATATTCCATAACTCTCCTGCCAGAACACTGGGCGGCCCTGCACACTCACCTCTCACCTGGCGCAGACAAACACAAACCGGCTGTGTGTCAGTCGGTTACTGAACTCCGCCTGCTGCCATTTGACTCAGAAGGTAAAGTGACGTGCGCCTGCCTACCTGTTGTGCGGCCGGTGCAGGCATTTGAAAACACGCACTGCCGCCTCGCCTCCTGTTCCTGCCCTCAAAGCGGCTCCCAAAGCTCGGTCGTCATCCTCTTGCCCCCGTCCGCCCGCCCGCCTCCCGTTGTTCGGCACCGGGCTACACCTCCTCTTCTGTGGTTGTTTTTGTAATTATTTCGGGGGGGGGGGGGGGGGGGGGGGGGGGGGGGGGGGGGGGGGGGGGGGGGGGGG
>JAVQJF010007550.1:0-18365 GCA_036023855.1 Gadopsis marmoratus
AAGGCACTTCGGAAAGCATTAAATTCAATTAAATTCAATTTTATTTATATAGCGCTATATCATAACAGAGTTATCTCATAGCACTTGTTAATATAGAGCAAGTCCAAGCCAACTCTATATGTACAGACCCAACAATTAAATCAACCGCTGAAGTTGAAACGAAGCATACAGACACAGTACGCAGCTGGCTGCCGCTGCTGCAAGGTCTAGAACTCACATTAGTCCTCACAAAAAGAGACGAGGAAGATTACACACACGCAAACACTTATTTGTTTTTTTGTGTTTCCTTCTCAGGATCCCAAGCTGATCATTTTGACCACAAGTAAGAAGGACTACTCTTTCTTGTACAATATTGCATATAGACCAGCAGTGTTCGTACTGTAGTGCATGTGTATGCTGGTATGTTTTTACTTGTGTAAAAATGTAAATGTGTTGCAGATTAAAGTGGCTTTATGCCAAGAAGAGAGGTGGAAGTCATGCTGTGTTTGTCGTGTTCACTCCTCTCTTTTTCTCTCTTTAAATATCTAATGTTGGCAGTTCTAGTGGGTAAAATAAGTCAGTTAAAGTGAGATTGTTTCAGTTTATTGAAGATGAGGTCATATACATCTCCTGGGATGTTAACTTGACTTTATCTCCGCTCTCTGATTGGCTGGTTCTCTTCAGTCCCAGGAGTCACGGGTGTCCTGTTGGTTCTCATCCTCTTCCTGATGTTCACATCCTCCTCCTCCTGCGTGCGGTAGGTCAACCAAAACCACCATTTGCAATCAGAATCATCACAGCTTGTGTGTGCTGTGTCACGGATGTACGAAGAGAGTTGGATACAGTTTGGTGAATGCGACAGTATTTTACCCATCGCTATCCTTTTGTAAAAGTTTCCCAAAGCCAAATTGTGCGTGTGTAAAGTTATTTCAACAACCGTGTTTTTGCCTGCATGTGCTCTCGCTGCCTTCTTCGGTAATTGAACAGGGGATAAGAGGCTTTTCCAGACCCCTTCATGCTTCAGATAAGAGTGGATGGACTGTTGGGATGAAGGCTGCAGCACACCAGAGGAAGAACTGCGTAATGAATCACAATGATCCAGTGATATTAACACACATTAATGCTCGCAGTGTTATTAGCACATTCTGTGGTTTACAATTCTTTTCATCAGCATTTTTACCCATCATCATTGCTAATGACATAATTTTGAGGATGCTTCTGTTACTATGTCCATGGTAGAGGAAGTCCAGCTGAAAGCCAAGGCAGAGGATAGAGCCCAGTCCAGTTTGTCTGTAAGCAGAGGATAGCCAAACCAAGACTCGTTGGCATGGGATCAATACTGTAAAATCGATTAGTAAATTAGCATAGCATTTTGTCATTTTAAAATAAAGTGAAAATGTATATAAGCTACTTTTTTATTTTATAATGCGTTACTTCAATCATAATCACAACAAATCAAATTAAGTAAATAAGTTCCTTCTTTTATTTGGCAATGTTTCCCAAAGAACACCAGTAAGATGAGCTGCCCTCCGCTTCCTTACTGACTTACAGGTAATGTGTTGTTGTTTTGAGGGTAGCTGAAGGTAACCTAATTATCAGTGTTACTCCCGCCTCCGCCGTCCAAAACACTGGAAACTATGTACAAACAATGTGGCTTTAATTCTGACATGTGTTATAAATTTAAGATCTTAAGCTCGTCATAAAATGTGTTTTCACTGAGTGAAGTGCGTGAACTCTTTATCAACAAAAGAACAAACAACACCCCAAGCTGTTTTTGCTGTAGCCTTTCTGTAGCAATACTTATCCTGATGATACAGGAGCGTCTCTCATCCGGCCACACGACTTGAGAGTAGAGGCAGTGTCATTGAAAATGTAGCTGGACGGGTTCTAGTTGCACAACATATGCAATGCTATGCAAACCTAAATGCAGTTTCAATTAAGCTTTGTTGTTCCCTATCAATATTCTGATGTGAACGTCGCTGGATTATGAGGCTCTAGCAGGGGTGAACGCATGCATGTTGATTTAAAATGAACCGTGCCGCACCGTCCTTGAACAGACACAGGGCATAGTTAAAGAAAACAAACATGAAAGAAGTTGCGGTCAAAGAGCATAAATGCAGGGTCTGATGATGTTCATTGTTTGCAGTGTTTATGGAGGGGGTGTCATCATGTGCAATGACCCCTTTAATAATGACCTCTGATGTCCTGCTTACTCAGGCAGTGAGCTGGGAGTCTGTGCGTCTGGTCCTGAACAAACTCTGACCTGACTTTCTTCTTTTGTTGTCTGCGCTCTTTTTCGGTCTCTCATTCTCTTGTTCCCTTATGTCGTGTTGCCATGTTGTTAATTCCTCATCTACATCGATTTCTGGTCATCATCTCTGTTTTAAAACATCCTTGGTATCCTTTTTTCAGGCTGTCCAACTATGAGATCTTCTGGTACACTCACAACCTCTTCATTGTCTTCTACATCATCCTCATGGTGCACATGGTCGGGTAGGTCTCGGGACAGTTTGTCTCCATCTCAGCCACTATCTCCAGAAGGCAAGATAAGAGTTATACAGCATATATTGGAGGCTCAGATTTATTCAATTTCAGACTCACTTACAAAAAGACAAATGCTTTTCTCAGCATTTCACTGGGTATAACAGCCATCAGTTACACACTCACATTTTCATATCAAGAAACTGTGCGATGTTCTGCTGACTTCAAAGTTATTGGCTTATTCAATATTAAATGTTTTGTTGCGTTGTATTTAGTGTGGTTGAGTTATATTTACTAACAGCCTTTAGCTATATGTTTAAACCTATGTCAAATGGCAGTATATGTTTTTAATATGTTCTTGAAAGCAGCTCACATTAGTCTCACATTTGTGGTCACAGGCTGAACACAACAATACGTACAAACACAATCACGTTTACTTTACAGGCAAGTTTCCGGTACATATTTGAGCTGCATGACTTTATACATTTAGATTGGCTGAATGCACAGTGTCATTAAAAACAAGTGTATTACTGTATATTATAACATTAAAATCACTATTTTGTCATTTATCCCAACATATGAGCCCCTGCAAACTGCTTGGTTATGTTCTGCTATATCAGGAGGTCCAAATGTGGCAGTAAAAATACTCCTCTTCGATAAATATTCACATGTATATGCATATCTTTTTCAATAACCATACCTCAGCAATCCTAAAAGTGACACCACCTTGATTCTTGTCTTTTCCACCAGAGGAGCTCTGAAGTATCAGACCAACATAGAAGGCCATCCTCCTGGCTGCTTCAGAGCCAATCAGAGCAGCGCAGAGCAGCAGGGGGAGGAGCTGGAGCAGGGTGAGGATGAAGAGGGGAGATGCAGAGAGGAGGCTCACTTCCAGCCACACTACCCCCAGGTCTGTGTGTGTGGGTGGGCGGTGCACATCTATCTTGGCATTTAAATGTATTGATGTGCATGTTTGAGTTGAAGGAAGTGCCTGTAAGTGTGTCTGTGCTATAGTGTGTGTGTGTGTGTGTACGTGTTGGAGGGAGCTGGTCCTGTTTATTAGAGGTGTAGTGCTGTAAGGGAGGGGCAGGCATCCTCTTTCTACAACAGGGCCTGTGTTTGTGTGCGCTCCTTCCTGCGTGTGTGATTATGTGTTTGCACATGGTCGTTAAGCAACGAGCTGGTTCCATAAAATCCCCCTTAAACCCGATTGTGCTCTGCAGACTTTATGGGAGTTGTGAGCAATTAGTCAGCCACAGGTAACTGCCAGCAGAAAGAAACAGATCCACCGCATACTGTGATAGAAAGGTAGAGAGAGTTTGCATGGATTCTCAAGAATGAATTAACTCTCTTTGGCTGAGTTTGATTTAAAGTCCTCTTGTGTTTTCCTGAAACAAGTTGGGAGAAATAGAAAGCCTTGATACACAGCAGCTGATACAAGCTAAGATTCTCAAAGCTGCCTGGATCAGGACTAACACTGCACTCTTTTCACATTGTACACAGCCTGAGTATGAACAGCCTGATGGGAAAAAGTTAGCCTCCTAGTTGCAATTTTGAGTAGGAATTTCTGACTAAGATGTGTTCACTTGGCAGTTACTAAATAATATTAAAATAAAACACCAATGCAATTCATTAAAACAGGGCTATACACTAGTTTATTTATATCTGTGTATTTACACTATAAAAATTCATTCAGGCATCATTTTCAGTTATCTGGTCTGACTGTAAGGCAAGCGGGGGTAACCGTCTTAGTATAATGTGTGAATGCGTCCAAGTGTGAAAAACAGAAGTTTTCCCATCCACAATGGTGTGATCATCTCTAACTTCGGATGTGCTGAAATACTACTTTGGTCGTGACCTAGAAGCGCATTGTTATCGATTTTCAGTTGCTCAATAGAAGAAAACGACGAATCCATCTTTACTTCAGTGAGCATAAGCCACAAAGGCTGTGAGCGGAAATTATACGTAAACATGCAAACCTCTCTGCAGGTCTTTGCAGGGTCATTGGTAACCCATTTTCAACGACGAAATGTAGAAGTGTAAAAGAAAAATGCCACATGAACGTT
Organism: Gadopsis marmoratus; assembly: GCA_036023855.1. NCBI lineage: Eukaryota > Metazoa > Chordata > Actinopteri > Centrarchiformes > Percichthyidae > Gadopsis > Gadopsis marmoratus. The sequence continues at coordinate 4,527 of JAVQJF010007550.1, forward strand.
TCTGAACGACACACATGCACGCTCACATTGTGTGCAGACAGAGAAGCACGTTCCAGCCATAAAGGGAAAGTACGGTTTGTTATAGTTTGGGGTTTATTTTTGTAGTCATGGCCATCGGTTACTGTAACTTTGTACCATCAAAGTAACAGCAGGGCTAACAAACATGACATCAAAGTGTCCTTTTGAACGGCTTCCTTTACCAAATTGTGTAACTAACTAAAGTCTCAGCGGGATAACATTTGCAGTTTTCTCTTTGTGTATTTGTAGACATGGCTTTGGGTGTCCGGTCCTCTCTGTCTTTACTGTGCCGAGCGTTTCTACCGCTACATCCGCAGCAGTGACCCCGTTACTATAGTGACAGTCATCAGGCACCCCTGTGATGTCATCGAGTTGCGCATGCTGAAGAAGAACTTCAAAGCTCGCCCTGGACAGGTGAGAGCGAATGACGTGTCTCGTTACATCTCAGTCGTATTTTATGACGTACTTCACTATGTATTTAATCGTATGATGTTTTTGATGTAAGTAACTATGGTTCATCTGCTGAGTTCTGTCTTCTGTGCTGCTTTTGTTTCTCTCCCCCTTTTTTCTCTCCACATGCCCCCTCTCTAATCCGCTCTTTCTTCCCCTCTCTCCTTTCCTGTCCCTCTCTTTCGCAGTATATTGTTCTTAACTGTCCAGGTGTCTCTTCATTTGAGAACCACCCCTTCACGCTAACAACAGTAAGATTTTCTGCAACACATTCCTCACTCATGACACAATGCAAACACATACACACATCTACACACTCACACATATGCTTTTAAAGAACATGCAGTTCTTTGTCTCTCTCGACATCCCACCACCTCTACTGCCGGCTGGCACTTGAGTGACAGCTGGGTCGTCCAGCAATATTCTGTTTCACATTGTTTATTGATGTTTTCAGATTTAGTTCAGATTGTATGAGACAGAAGCAGAAGACAAAGAAACAGCTTTCTGCTTAGACAGCGTACGGCGATGGACACACACACACACACACACACACACTACAGTATGTGCATTCCTATGCCTGGTGTGTGTGCTTTGAGGAGGAAGGCAGAGAATCACACTGACAGAGAGCAGACAGACCCCTGAGGCTAGTAACACCGTCTGCCAACAGGAAGGCTGTGTTTGTGTGTGTGTGTGTGTGTGTGTGCCTTGTTACATTTAATGAAAATGGTCGTAGCTATGTTCTGTATGTGCACTGGATTGTGTGTGTGTGTGTGTGTGTGTGTGTCTTTGTGTTTGCTACAAGCTGTGTTTGTGAGTGTTTTCCTGTACTTTCCAAAAACCGAGTGTGTGCACTTGTGTACGTGTATATGTGTGTGTGTGTGTGTGTGTGTGTGTGTGTGTGTGTGACTCATTGTCTGCTCTCTAATGCCTCGCAGTGTCCCACAGAGAACAAGGAAACTTTTGGCATCCACCTCCGAGTCGTGGGAGACTGGACTGGTGGGTGCACACACACTCACAACATAAATATTTGCATTAATAGACAGATAAAAGGACTTCTTCTTTAACATGAGGCTAGCCTCATGGTTCCCACAGTTTCATCATCTGACACAATACACAGTTTTTTAACATATACAGAGCTTGTAGGATTTAGTTAAATGAAAAAGCTGGAAAACTGGAATCGATAGAGGGTTTTCTGGATGTTTTTGACTGACAAACTTGCCGTCTTAAAGGCACAAACGCACTCACACACACACACACACATACACTTTACGTGCACATACAGTATTCATTCCACTGGTAAAACATTATCCTTTGTTGTACATCAGGCACGTTGGTATGCAGCAAATAAGCGACCCACTTAAGAGAGAAAGCCTTTGGGAGCCTGCGACATGCGAGAGCTTGTACACTCATTTCCACTTGCTACTGTACTCAAACACACACACGCGCTTTCATAACACAGGAAGGGAAGTGGATTTGTTTGTGTTGGCCCCTTAATCTGCCATGACCACATGTTGTATGGAAACGTTGGGAAATATTAAATTGGAACATATAGACACCTGGCAATATATGTACAGATGTTTGCATACAAATCTTTATGACACATTCTTAGAGAGTTAGAGCAGTGGATAAAATACCTTTCCTCTTCTCTCCTCAGTGCGGTTCACACAGCTGTTACTTCCTGAACCAACTGTAAACTTGGAGATCCTTCCCATGGTGCAACAGAGGATATACCCCAAGTAAGTTTGTGTGTGTGTGTGTGATGTGGCTGACATGATTTCTCATGAAGGTTTAGAATCACAGAGGGGTCAGAGGTTTTGACCTCCTGACCTCTGACTCCGTGCTCTTCCTGGTCTGTGTTTGAGAGGGAGAGAGAGATAGACGAGAGATAGGGGAGGGAGATGTGGGGTCGGAGGGAATGAGATATTGTTTTGTGACAGTAAACCATCACAAACACCCAACCCCTCCCTCTCTCAGTGGGCCGAGGTGTGCAACAATGCCTACCTGTGTGGTACTGCCTGAGCATATTTGGGTAAACTTCCTTAATGCAGAGAAATGTTTGGGTTTGACTCTGCTTGGTGATTGTGTGTGTGTGTGTGTGTGTGTGTTTTCTCAATGACACAAGTGTTTGAGCAGCTGTTGTAGAGATGACTGGTGTGTGTGTGTGTGTGTGTGTTTGGGGGATAGCTGTTTGTGTCTGTTCACACACGTATACACACACTCACACAAGCTGCACCCGACTGTGGGATTTCAAATGCAGGATGTTTATCTGCTTATGTGTGTTTGACCCTGAGGGGAAAGTTTAAATATACATGTGTATATTTGTCCAGGTTCTTGGCTGATTGGCTTTTGTGTCTTTGTCCACGTTGCATATTCAGGCTTTACGTGGATGGTCCCTTTGGAAGTCCATCAGAGGAAGTCTTTAACTACGACGTCAGTCTTTGTGTTGCGGGTGGAATCGGAGTCACGCCGTTCGCCTGCATGCTGCATGCGCTGCTGTGAGTTATGAAAAAAGAAATCACATACTGGCAAATGAGGAGCAACTTGAGCATTGAGTATTTGTATGTTTCTTTCTTCCTTCCTTTTGTCCTCCCTGCTGTGCACACAGTGACGGCTGGACGGGTTTCAGGTTGCAGAGGTTGTATTTTGTGTGGGTCTGCAGGGAGCTCCAGTCCTTCTACTGGTTTGCTGAGCTGCTGTGTGCCGTGCATCGCAAGGTCAGCACAAAGTCTGTGTCCTCTAGTCTGCATGTTACATTCATGTTAACATGTGAGAATTCACCTGTGGTTCATAATCAGAGTTTGGTAATGGATTACTTAACCAGAACCCATTGTTTTTTAATCTCATCACTGGGTCAGAAGATTCACGTTCTGAAATGACATCAGTAGTTATTTGGTATTTTTAAACTGAGCCACTGCCCCTCAAAATGTCCGTGCATTCCCCTGCTTTTACGGGTCATTCAGAAAATGTAAGTTAAACCAGTTTACCAACAAAAAAAGTTCACTTGCCACAGAGCTAGCAACTTTCCACTCCTGTGTGTGTGTGTTCAGAATGTTTTCCAGGTTTTAAGGGGAAGAGGAAGGTCAGAGGTTAAAAGCATAAATGACTGCAGCTGAGCAGGGGAGTCGTTACTGTTAACTGCTTTTAAAGTCTAATTACAGTTAAGCAATGTTTGTGCAGAAATATAGATTGATCAAATAAAAGCACTCATTAGATCATGCTATCCACCTCTGCATAAGTCCAACTCCGAGTCATTGATTTCTTTTTTGTGTGTCTGTGTGCGTTTTTGCAAAGAACATCTAGGCATACTGAGACAGTCAGCAGAGCAGAGAATACATGTCTAATGGAGCAAGCTGAACAATTTTAGGTGTTTGCAATGATATGAGTAGAATGAGAACAATGAAATGTGAAGGCCCTGGACTATAACTACTATATAAACAGACTGTAATCAGTTTCAAGACAGAGAGGACCAGTTTCATTGTATTTAACGCCATCTTGTGGCTGTTAGTAATTCAGTTCAGATCATTTCTGTTCATTCACAAAGCCGTTGAAATACAAATAAAAGTATACACAAATACACTAAGCAGGTAGTATTTAAAATATATGTTTACTAACACATTGTCTAAATGTAATTTAATCTCTTCTATTTCAAAGAAACTTACTGTACAGAATAAATGTTGCATTTTATCCTTTAGCACCACTAAACACTGAATTCTCCACGTCTGTGTTTGTCATTTAGCTTTGGCAGGAAAACAGACCGGACTACTTTAATCTGAAACTGTACGTCAGTCAGACAGACAACCTGCAGGTAGATGTGACACAAACACACACACACACACACACACACACACACACACACACACACACACACAAAGTCTAAATTTTATGTTCACCTTTTCATTTCACTGTGGGCCCCACCATCTCATCCCTTCATTGAGCCATTGTTTGTCTGTCCTGACCCACTAGAGGGCAGTATATGACAGAGAGAGTGACATAAAGGCTCCTCTTGAGTAGGCTGTCCCTCATCTCTCTGAACTACACAGTGTTTATTGTGTCAAATTGTTTCAGTGTGTGCACCTCTATAGTAATCCACCTGTTTCAAACTCAGACTCTCCATCTTTTCTTGCTATGGCAAACAGCTGTTGGAGACCATGAATGAAACCTTTTTCAATAGTTTTTATTTCTACTGTCGTCCGTACAACGATGACCATAATCCAAGACAGATCAAGAATCAAGACATTTACCTCATGTTGACAGGATTGCTGTAAATAGCTGCTAATATTTCCTCTGTTGTATATGAAATGATTCATGTCCTTGAGATCAAGCTAAACTCTTGATAAGATATTTTAAATGTTAGGATGAGGCTCAAAAAGAAAAATCAACCCAGGCTTTTTTCTATTCAAACACATCAAGTTTGATTTTTTTTGGGCATGTGGGCATCCTCCTTAGTGTACTGGTGAGTAAGCCCCACCTGCCACACGGGCAGACCAGGGCTCAATCGGGACATCAGTCTGCTGCTGCCTTGGTGTCTCTTGCGAAGGCGCTGAAATGTTTCTCACTCTGATGCAGCTCCCCTCAGCTTTACAGAGCTTTATAACACGTTTCAGTACATTGTTTACCTCTCTAACTTTACTGTTTTGGTTCTCTCTAACTAAACACTGGGATGTTTTTGTTAACTACCACTCGTTTCCAGAGCATGTCTGAGGAGAAGTACCGCCCACTCGCCTCGAGGCTTCTGGTTGGTCGACCCAGGTGGAAGTTACTGCTTGATGAGATTGGGAAGACCAATAAGCAGTGAGTAGAGTGGGAATTTCTAGTGGGGTGGAGTAAGAATCCAGTGTTATTGCACCTATTATCTCTTGTTACGCTGTCTCTCTGTGTGGTTTCAGCAAGCGAGTCGGGGTTTTCTGCTGTGGACCAAAAGGCATCTCCAGGACCCTCCACAGACTGTGCAACTCTGCCAGATCCTCTGGAACAACCTTTGAATTCAACAAGGAGTCCTTCAGCTGATCAAAAATCAGAGCTGGCTCTACACTTGGGATGGATGCATTTTGTTTACATTTTGGGTTCAAATGTTCTTTATTTGAAGTACATTTCTGAATATATTGGGCCAATCTTGGTTACTTGAAATGTTGTACACGTCTATGAATCTGCAAGCAAACAACTGAAACAGAAGAATCTCTTGAATATTCACAGACTATGTTATTATTTCATAAGCATCCCTGCCCATGGTCACAAAAGGCCCAGCAGGAAAAGACCTTAACATGCACGACAAGGTCTCTACAGACCAGCCTGACCCCCAAACTGACAGCCTCAGCTTCAACATCTGATCCAATCAAATTCTGAGGAAACCTGCAGAGATTAGCTAACTGCTTCGATTCTCCTCTCACGATGCTTTCTAAAGTTGGTGTTGGATTTCATCTTTTCCCTGAAACAAGCCTCTGTGGAGAGAATTTGTTTTCTCATGTTGGAATCTAATGTGAGAAAAAAGGTCAGACACAACCTGCGGTTCCACAACAGGATTTTACACAAGCGGGAATTCAGTCTGTCAGTGGACATGGGCTGAAACATCACGCAGGGACCAGACAAACTCTTTTTTATCCAAACATGTAAGAAACAGTTGACTTAAAGAAACCCTCTGTGTAAAAAAGAAATCATCTGACAAGTCCGTTACAGAAACTAGCTGGATTTTGGCTCACCATACGTGGGCTAGCACTGGGTTTGTATGTCCCACTCGTTAAGGCAGGATTTGTCGAAAGCCTGAAGGGAAATTACACTTTAGAGTCCCACCTCAAAGAACAAACACTTCCTGTGTCTGAGCTGGGAGACACCCGTCAGAATCTGAGGACGTGCAGCCAAAGAGGGACACTTGATGATTCATTCTTTGTTTAACTATCTGTCCCCTGTTCACGTATGTGTATGAAAGATCTGTTTTTATACAAAGCAAACCTACACTACACCTCAAGCCAGTATTTTTTAGTTAGTTGTGTTTTTCAATTTATTTATATTGGTTAAAGTTATTTTATGTTATGTGAAAACCTCTGCAGGGCTTTGGCAATTTCTCCACAAAGAAACTGTCATTTTGTTTTTTACATATCTCCAAAAAGTAAAGTTACTGATAAAAAGAAATGAGGATACCGGTGGAACTGCAATGCATTTCATTTGTAAGTTTGACACTACATTTTAGTAGTTAATTATGTTTATGTTTATTTCAAAAAATGTCAAAACTTGAAACTCCAGGTTTCTGCAAATAATCAACATCTTGATATTTCTTGATATTTGTGACTGAAACATCTGCATTATCTGAAATTGTATTTAGCTACCATTTATTTGGCATTAGAAATTGAAATATATTTAAATGTTAAAATGTATGTCTGTGTCCTTTCTTTAAGAACACGATAGAGAGAGAGAGAGATTCTATTTATTATATCTTGGTTACTTGCATGTAGTAAGTGGGAATATATTTACTATTTCTGATCTGCGAAAGATCACAAGCATTCTAGCACACTGTGGTCCTTTAGCACCAGTGCTACCAGACGAGAGTGTGTTAGAGATTTATTCAGTGATTTTAAACAGAGTTTATAATATGTATCATGTTTAATATGAGGGAAATCTGTGAATCACCATATACTCTAGTTTTTCACATATGCTTTTTAAATTGCATCTAGAAAAGCAGTTTGGTTCTCAGGTACTCCAGAAATTCTGAGATAATGCATTTTTACTAATGAAGAAAAAGAGGTAATTTGAGAGCAAGGGGCCCTGCGATTGCCTGGCGACCAGTCCAGGGTGTTTCCCTGCCTCTCGCCCAATGTTAGCTGGGATTGGCTCCAGCCCCCCCCCTGCGACCCTTCGGGATAAGCAGTATGGTTAATGAATGAATGAATGAATTTAATTTAATTTTTTATCTCCTGCTTTTTAAAGAGATTATTACGTACAATATTAGAGCATAATATTAGAGTGCCTGAACTACGTCTGATCAACACTGCGCCATAACCAGAAGTTGGGAAAGGAGAGTTGACTGTCAAGATGATGTAAAGATCTAATGCCGAGGTCACTAATAGGTGCACTGTACCATAGACTGATTATAAAGATGGAACTGCATGACTGCTCCCCAAAGTGAAGCCATAACATCTCTGTTGCCCCTTGGTGGCTGGCTGCAGTATAGGTCATAAACCCCACCACCTCCATGTTAGCAAAAGCAAAGCAAAGTCAAACAAAAATTTCCCCAAAAATAGTTTCTGTCATTTAGGTAGTTCTTATCACACAGATGTTTGTTAACGTGTTAATTTTCTGATAAGTTTGGTTTTAATTAGATTTTTGATGCTATAAAAAGGCCAACTGACAGCTGTGATTTGATTGCGGTGTGCTCGCGATTGATTCTGGTGGGTGTAGGGGCGGGATCTCGATACTGCAGAGCACTACTGCGCAGAATCTGGTTCATAATTACATCACCAGTGAAAGATGGCAGCTCCCGTATGCGGGATATTTTGCATAATTTTTGTACAGCAGGAGGAAGTGGCGACGTCTCGGCCATCTTTATACTGTATGCAGCCTATGGTCCGGAACCAGACGCTGTCCTATCTGAACCTAGAACCAATAAATTATTGAGAATTATTACATTTTGATGGGTGTGTTTTTCTTTTAACCAGCGCAGCTTTTCTAGCCTTAAACACTGGTTTATTGGCCCAGGAAACTCACAGACCAATTGCATGCGTTGTAAATCATCTCATAATGCTACTCAGCCAATCAAATTGCTTCAAAACCCGTATGTGTCATATGTTCCCACCGTGGCAATTATTAAAGCAGCAATGTGACATGTCACTACGAGACAAAGCATCGTTTGAGAAGATACCCGCACGTTATGGTGTTCGGGACTGTGAATTTGAACTGAGTATGTGTGATCTAATGTTAAAGATCAAACAAAGCGTTCTGCAGATCAGATATCTTTTCTTGTAAAATGCCCGGTGTAATCGACAAACATTAGTATTGTCACATGTTTATTAACTGGTGGGAAACTGTGGCATCCTCAGTCATAACTCATGACAATGAGTTGTGTTGATCTTTTTATTTTAATTGTATTTCTCCAGTTGTTACCTCCGCAGCTACAGCATGGACAGGCCACACTTGTGCCGATGACATCAGTTTGTTCACTGGGTATAAGCACATGAACATGTTTGGTAGCTGAGCTCATGTTGTCTAAGGAGGTAACATTACTAAAGAAAGGCCGCTTGTTTTTTGGTGATGCTGAGTTGACAGCACTTGGCAGTGTGTTAGTGGTGATGATGCTAAGCGACAGCATATTACACAGTCTATTGCCTGTGTGTTGCAGCATTTGGTCAGTGTGCTGATAGATAAATAGTGAAGAGACCCGTGCTGATTGGCTGGCTCATAGATTTGGCTTCTGTCCAACTAGACTTGGACTGAACACACGCATGCACGCACACCAGTCTAAACATTTCCCCTAACAGTTGCTTTCAGAAATATAAATGGGCTCACTAAGCAGCATTCAGTTGGGAAGTGGGGGGTGGGGGGTGATGGGGGGTGGGGGGTGCTGACTGACACGATTCCTCCCTCTCCCTCAACAACACTGAACGACAGAGTGTGCAGACAAGCAAGCAGCAGGCAGAAAGAGAGAGATAAACGGACGAAAGAGAAGACAAAGGAGAAGCAGAGGCAGCGTTCGCTCTGCTCTGGATTAACCCTTTCTCCATACTAAATGTTGCATTTTGTGGATTTCACATTTACACATATTTCATCATCCTTTTGCTCAGCCGTTGCACGCTGCCTCTCTCTCTCACACACACACACACACACACACTCTCTTTTCCCAGAGGATCAACAATTGGTGTGTGTGAACGGAGTCCTGGAGGAATTATCATGGATGGATGGAGGCAGACGGGAGGACTGTGTCTGTTTTTCCCTTGGACATTGTGCCGTTCTCTCTCCTCCCTCCTGGCTGAGCAGCCTCTTTCCTCTCGCTCTCTTTTGTATTAGCGCACCGTTCCTCACTCCCTCCTTCCTTTCTTCCTTCCCATCACTGCACAGGCTTTTGTCTATTTGACAGAGCTCCAGGCTTGCCTTTTTACCGCTCTCACCCCACCCAGCGACCCCTTTTGACCACCTCAAATAGTGCCGTCTCCTCATCCCTAATGCTTCTGCTAAAGCTAATACCAGACAAGACGCCAAGCAAAGCTAGGCTAGCAGCTAGCCACTGGTGCGGCGTAGACACCCAAGCTTGTCACTGCTAAGCTTGTTGTGCATTTGTGTGTGTGTGTGTGTGTGTGTGTGTGTGTATGTATGTGAGAGAGAGTGTATGTTTTCAGACATCCCAGCAGAAGTATTCACTGACAAAGTCGTTTCATTGTGGCTTTGGTGTGACCTCAGAAGAAAGGAAGGCACAGGAGGAAGGAGCGGTGTGTTGTTGGAGGGAACAATGTGCTCCTCTGAATGCATTCATGAGAAGGTCTGGCCAACCCCGGACTGGAAATCTTTACTTCACAACATGGTGGATGTTTGATTTTCATTAACTGATCTACTACCTCTAACACTCCAGAATGGAAATTACGTGAGGAACTGGGAACTCGCAGCCTCGGATCAACCATTTGGCCCAAATAATCAGACGTTTTCTTGTGGGGAAAAAAATAATTTTGACTCAGTCTTGTAGATAGATTAACTTTCTGTCTGCTGTCTGCCACTCAGCGGGGTGAGGATGAAGAAGACAAGCAGCAGCACAATGAGGCGGGCATGGCCCAGCTCTGACCTGTTAGAGCGCCTGTTGCCACCAGCAGTGTCTGTAGAGCCTCACAGGAGCCGACGCTCCAGCAGCGAGAAGGAGTACAGAGTCCACAAACGCAGCAAGAGGAACCGCTACCCTCAACAGTATCTGTGTCACAGTCCGCCTGCTTACATACTCACAGGTACTGTACAACCGCACAGATAGAAGCACTACCCAGGGTTGAGACCATAGGTTGAGAATGGGTTTGCAGTGGTCAGACTGTGAGATGTGTTGTTTGGGAGCACTGATACTCTGCACACGCTGTTTTCACAAGTTCACATCATATTAGAGATGTCACTTTACCATTATATAGACAATATTTACATTTGAATGCATTATAAATGCCTCAGTATAATTTGTTAAAGCGCTTGGCACTAAAAGTGTCAGTATTTGAAACTAATAAATGAAACGGTACTCCAGTGATTTAGGGTTATACTTCCATAAAGCTGGGAGACACAACAGACAGATTTTAAGAAAGTATTTAAAATCTGTGCAGCAGTGTCTGAAATACACCGATTAGTATGAGTCATTGACTCCTTTAATTTGCTTTTGATGTCAAATATGAGTCTGCATTGGTACAGATTGGTTTACAGATTAGCTCAGAAGTGCCCTACTTCCGTGTTCACAGCCACCTAATTAGCTGATGGTTGTTGCCATGGATACCACTGAGTACCCACGGCAACTCTAACCACCACCATTGGTTACTGGTGACCTTGGCTGGAATGCAGGTGGTGTGTGGTGTTTCTTTACATTTGCTGCTTCGTGAATAATGAGGAGGCAGCTAACGTGATGCACGAGGTTGTGTACCTTAGCATTAGCTAATGGCTAACTGGTAATGCCTAATTCTATGTTACTCCTGAAATTGATGTGAGACGGTCAGCTAAAGGGAAAACGTGTCACTATGTTCGTGTTGTTGAACCTACAAAATCACTTATTCATTGGTGTACTCAGAGTGGAGCTTCTGTTCTCACAAGTACAGACACCAGCTGCAGAGCGCACTTCAAACAGACAACGTAGAGTTCATTAAAGAAACACAGTAGAGTACAGTGAAGAAACACAATAGAGTTCAGCAAAGAGCAAATAAGATTAGATCAGATTAGATTCAACTGTGTTGTCACTGCACATAGTCACTTCTGCACTGAAATGCCTTTTGCATCCTACCAGAAAGTGCAAAGAGTAGATAAAGTGCAGATGAGGTTACAATATATACATGTATACAGGTTACAGTATATGTGATATATGGCTGTATAAACATTTTATATATACAGATGTAAAAGGAAAAGTGCTGTCAAGGTCATGTTTACAGGTGAGGTGCAAGGGTTAAGGCATATATGAGTTAAATATTGTTAATATATTGTTAATGTTGTATTGCTAAGACTATTAGTTGATCATTTTAACATCAGTAACATTGTAACTACCGTTGCTTTACATCTGTATGTGGAACTATACTGTACTGTGTGTTCTGTTTCATCCTGCTCTCTCTCTACCTCCCTCCCTCTCTCTCTCTCTCTCTCTACCCAACCAGTTGAGGCAGATGACCACCCACCCAGAGTCTGGTTCTGCTTGAGGTTTCTGCCTGTTAAAAGGCAGTTTTTCCTTGCCACTATCGCCAAGTGCTTGCTCATGGTGGAATTGATATATACATGCTGTATATAGAGTTGGTCTAGACCTGCTCTATATTAACAAGTGCTATGAGATACCTCTGTTATGATATTGCATGAATATGAATGGGTAGTGTGGATGTGAGGTTATGACTAAGGAGGGGGAGTGGGCTAGCACTGGGTTTGAGAGTTCAGCATGGTGATGGTGAAAAAACTGTTCCTAAGCCTTCTGGTGAGGGATCTAAGGCTCCTGTACTGCTGTCCTGATGGGAGGAGGGCAAACGGTTGGAGTGTGAGGGGTCCCTGATAATGGGTTGAGCCTGCCGCAGACGCTCGAGGTCAGCGATGGCAGGCAGAGGGGCACCGATGATGATTTTCGCCACCCGTTGCAGGGTTTTCCTGTCAGCTATGGACCAATTACCATACCACACTGTGATGTAATTGGTTACTGTGCTCTCGATGGTGTAGCAATAGAAATTCTCCAAAATTTGGGGAGACAAGAGGGCTTTCTTTAGCCTCCTCAGAAAGTAAAGGTGCTCAACCTCAAGTTTTGTACTTTTCTATATTTCAATTTGCAATAATTTCAGAGAAACAGAAGACAGGAGCCAAATCAATCAGCTGGTTTGAGGAGCCCTGTGGGACCAGAGAGGCTGAGTGGACTGGGTATACTATATATATAATTCCAAGTAACTTCTGCTTCTCTTTCAAAACTGCCATTGCGACCATGCTGCTGTGGAAAAGTGACACGACCTGTCTCACTCTTCCCAATAGACGTGTGGTCATATTTATAGTATGTCCAAAGCATTTGATGTGTTGTGATACATTTGCCTCTATGAGCATGTTACTGGCATTTTCTGTTACAAGCGCAGGTTTTTTTTTGCATATTTTTCACTCCTTCCATGCTTCTTTGAAAACTGTCCCAAGATTTGGTCCTGTGTGTGCGTTGTGTCTGAAGAACATCGTTCTTAATTTGCCAGTTGGTGTCAATATGACGACAGGTCACAGTTACATTGACTTCTGTTGTACGTGCCATCCATCCAGCTGTAGTAATAGCGACTCATTTCTGCGTTCATTAATTTATATTTAGACTCACTGTCTCTAGCACTGTTTGAATGTTTAGGAAAAAGGTGCGCAGTTACATGACAAATTCTATCTATTTAGTAATTTTGCCTGTTTTACTTGTTGGTATTGCAGAAGGATCAAATTAAAAGACTTTGTGGTTATAATGACTTTACAAGAGGACTGAAATGGCATGTAGAACGTGGACCCTGTGATCTCATGGAGGCATACCAGCCTACTGCAGTCATTCAAAAGGAACTCATGTAATGAGTGCTTTCACACACCATATGATTAATAGCAGTTGTCAAATATCAGTATCAATCAGTACCTTACATTTTACTTCTCCTAAAACAAACATAAAACCTAGGTTAGTTATGAATGGCATATTTCCATTGTGTCAGATTGCTTTTACAAATGGAGCAGAGCTGAGCAGCATACTCCCGGAGCTTCCTCTGGTCTCATAGTAACCTCAGGAAGTATGTTGGAATAGAACCAACAACTTAAGAGACAACTTTTCAATGTTTCACGTAAGTGGTATTAGCGCCGCTGCTGTCGCAAAGTTAATTCAATTTAATTCAATTCAATTTTGTTTATATAGCGCTATATGATAACAAAGTTATCTCATAGCACTTGTTAATATAGAGCAAGTCTAAAGCAACTCTATATGTACAGACCCAACAATTCCACCATGAGCAGCGCTAGGCGACAGTGGCAAGGAAACACTGTCTTTTAACAGGCAGAAACCTCAGGCAGAACCAGGCTCTTGGTGGGCGTCATCTGCCTCGACCGGTTGGGTAGAGAAAGAAAAAGTAAGATATGGGGGGGGATGAAAGCGAACACACAGTAACACAGTACAATTCCACATACAGAAGATGCAAAGCAATGGCAGCTAGAACGTTACTGAAGCTAAAATAATCAATCAATAGTTTTAGCAGCACA
>JAVQJF010007551.1:0-18125 GCA_036023855.1 Gadopsis marmoratus
TGCCATCCCACACAGACGGAGTAAAAACTGTAACAAATACAGAACATCACCAATTAACCGTCTGTTCCCAGTGCAAAATACAGAGAGTAAAACTGCTCAATATTAACTCTCACAATACACGCTTTCTAATGAAACTATGGAATTTGGTACTTACGACATTGCCTCTTTGTAGCGTTACCGCTGTGGATTTATACTGGATTCAGACAATCATTGACACAACCAGCTCACAGGACAACCATCAGACAATAAATACCTTCAGACAGGAAGTATCAGCAGACCGGAAGTGACATAGGTTAGGAAGTGATGTCAGACCCAAAACATCCTTCAAAATAAGTCCCACTGGAATACCTTTACTGATAGTCAAGACAGCTATAGATGCTCACAACATTCAATTTGTTACATCAGACACATTCATATTGTGGCATTTAAAGGACATTACAGCCTTGAGGGGTCACTACAAGAGTTTTATATGTTTTGTATTGTTATATGTACTGGTATTAGATGCCAGATAACAGAAAAGAAAAAGAAACCAAATTAGTCTTGGTTAGTCAAATCCCTTTTTTGTGCTTTATTTGCTGTCCATTACAATAACGTTGTTAGGATTGGGGCATGGCTAAGTGCTGGTGGCATTACAGTCAATGACTTATTTGAACCCGCTGTCATTGTGACTTCATAACATGGTCATCTAGAGACAATGATCTTGACACATATGACAGTCAGATCTGTCTGTTGTGTTGTTATTGCTATAACAGGCTCTCGTTGCTGTTGAAGAAAGCAATGACAATTTGGTTTATTGTGCACCATCAGCACTAAATCAACCATATAGACGTCAAGTGAAGCATAATTTTACCTCTGTAAATTTCCCAGAATGCCCTTTTGACAACCCTCTGTGGACGAGGTTGCCTTTGCTGTATACTGTGTGTGCAGCTGAGAGAGGAATAAAAATATCTTTGTATATAACAGTAATTTCTCCACTCAAGAAAAGTGTGTGGGGGAGAATAAAGCTCTGATGCAGTGCCCTGTTGTAAAAATGGCACAAAAGCCATAGATGGACACTGTGGCTGCTGTGTATTCTAACTTGTGTGGCTACCGATGTAATTAAAATTGGTACCTCCTGCTCTTTGGTTATGTATTTATTTATGTATGATTGTTGGGAAGAACTGCAAAATGGTGATTGTAGAAAAAAAAACTTTGCTTAAGAGAGTGCCATCAAAAGAAAGAATCTAGCGAGTTCGGTAATTAAAAGAAATCATTAGCAACCTTTGAAAGGCCATTGCAGCTGCACTGGAGATATGTGACATTGCTTTATCCAGGTTTGGTTTGTTATTGATGGAAAAAATTAAAACACACCAGCAAACAACAGAATGGGCCAGAGTGAAGATTTATAGATAGATAGTTATAGATAACTCTGTTAGAAGTAGAAGAGTTTTGCCAAAAAACGTGGGAGAAATGGAGAAATTTCATGTATGGGCATAATAACTATATAGGTTGCTTTAAAGCAAGAAAGGGCAACATCACAGTATTCAGCGATGGAGTTTGATGGGGTGTGCGGTCAGGCCAGGGTGACCTTTAGAAGGGTGCCTACAGCTGTGCCCACAGGCTGCTGTCAGGCTACAGTTGGCCCAGACTGACCTCTCAGCGCTCTGTGGCAGCTTCATCGTCTCCAGGCCGTCACACACGCAAGTCAAAGACTCAACTAGATGTTACCGTTGTCAAGAGATTGAATTGCACAGCATGCATGAGGCATGTGGGGGAAGAAAAATTGAACATCCAGTGCTTAAAGGTGCACTTTATACGTGCACGTGTGTGAATGGTGCTATTTGAACAAGTGCTCAATTAAGCACTCGTTTCCAGGTAAAAGCTTCTGATTATTTCAAATTTGCAGAAGGTTTGAAATTGTGGTGGTGTGTCATCTGCGTCACTGGCTCTGCAGTTTAGATCCTTCCTTATAAATTGAAAATGAGGCAGTGATAGATATTGGAAAGACTACCAATTTTAGCTGAAATAATGAGCATACCACTAAAGTGAAAAAGTTTCAAAAACGTTTCTGGTTCAAAAGGACACGTAACGCCCTCCAAATGAAATTATGGCTGCTGATTGATTGATCAAAGACTGTTATTATGTTCAAATTTGGCGAACAGATGCAGAATCAGCATGCAAATCAGGCCAGAGAGGCTCCCAACAGCTTCCAGAGCACAATTGCTTTGGGTTGGTGGGCTGAAATTTGGTGTAGCCCTCCTGCCTGCCTGAAAACACACAACATTCAGCTCACGACATGTCTGTTACTGTTCTGACAAGCTTGGTTTTGATCAGCCCATTGTGTTTAAAGTGCTTTAAAAATGTGTCTTGATTCTTCGCATTTCTCTATTTTTGGTTTAAGTTTGATGACGACAAAGTGTTAACTACTAAAAGTAACCTCTGAATTTGATTCATATAACAAATATAAATAAAGATCACGGGGTAGCCATCAGAAAAACACAGGTGCTTCATGAGTATAAAGAAGACCTGTACAGTATGTGGCCAGCTAGTCTTACACAGCATGATCTCAGACTAAGCCCTGGTGTCTAACTATCTGCTTCACTGGTCTACTTAATGTCAGCCCAAAGATCAGTTGGAATCGATCTGGAGTCCAATTGTTACTCAACTACAGTATAAACAATTCTGCATAAAGAAAATCATTTTGTTTTCTTGGTTTTTCTCTCATGTCCACCTCTCTAGTCACAGTCTGTAACACCGGTAACCATCCTGGGTCCTGAACTGCACTAAACCACTAAATCAATAGGCATGAATATACACACACAAGCACACTGGTAGTGAAGGATGAAATATGGTGGCCCTGAAGGTCAAAACCCAACAACATTTCAGATTATGGAAAGGGAGGGACAGAACTTCCGGTTGTGTTTGGACCAAAGTCAATTCAGTTTATTCAATGGATGTGTTAAGGGGGGGTGGTGGTAGATTGGATCAACCAGAGGGACGCTCTAAACTCTACTCTGCTGTGATTGGTTTGTTTTTGCTGTCACGCAACTGATGACACTCCGGGCAGGTTTTAGGCCAGTTCAGACGAAAGATTTGCAACAAGACAAAAATCTTTGCTGGGAAAAGTTACAGCGGTGTGACCTGACCTCCCCGTGCGGATTTTGAGTGAATATTGTGAATGCTCTGATTAATAAATGCAAATACACAGTTTAGTTTAATTTTAACAAGCTTGAGTCGAGCTGAGACGGACCAGATCAATCACACCACTGCACCTTTTCCCTGCAACGTTCTAAAACGGTTTCTTCACAAACAAGAAGAGTTGTCCCTCCCTTTCTGTAATCTGGAATGTTGCTGTGTTTTGTGAAATATTTTGTATTGGAATAATTGAAATGTACTTGCCATTTAACTGGTTAGATGGATTCCACATGAGCATGCATCTTTAAACGTGTTTCCATGAAGGGCCAATGTAAGAAAATCACAATGCATACAATGTTACAAACAGAACAGAGAACAATACCAGAAAACAAGCAGTAAGAACCTGTCGCACATTAACAGATTTAGTCAAATCGTAATTGAAGGGTTTTTCCAGCTTACCTGATATTTCTTGGAACGGAACAGTTTGTACCTGGTCTACTGCCAAGCTTTGTTCAGCTTTCAATAACTATAATACAATATTTCTATTACCAGCTTTGTATGTTTGGCACGTGAGTTTAATTTCCAGTCCTGAAGAACCTTTTGATAATCCAACCAAACAGATACCTCAGGGAACATTTAAAGCTGCAATCATGGAAAACAGAAAAAGTACAGCAGACAGAGAAATGATGCACTTAAATCTTTCCGTTAAACAGTTTTCCATTTCGATCCACACTCCAACAACCCCAGAAAGCGCGGAGCAGAGAATCACTTTTCATTTCCCACTTAATTAATTTATCTGAGGATTTACCGACTGAATTTCTCCCTCTCACCTGTTTGAACGTCTGAAATCCAATATGTTCAGTAGCTCAAGTCCAGCATTGTGTTCTAAATGTATGGTAGGGCATGTGTATCCCTCCCAGAGACAGAGATGGATTCCCTATGTTGCAGACCTCGACCCTTGTGTATCTGCCACTGCTCAGTACCAACCCTTCTCCCTGCAGGCAGCACATACATCCTGCTGGCCTCTGTGGCCATGGGTCTGAGGTGCAGCACTGAGCTTTAAACTGAAACAATAGATTATTGTCACCTCAGCCATGTTAGAGCCAACAGTGAAGAGAGCCTTCTGAAAAGGACAATAGGGTATGAATTGATTTATGAGGGTTCAGGGGGCCATAATGTGCAGTAGTAAGAAGGAATCAATGGGCTAGAAAAATGCTAACAGCAGCCCTTTATGTCCTAAGCCTTTGTCTCATTCAGAATTTAATTAATTTCACTCCTTTTTGGGAGCGGGTGGAGTGGTGATGGAGAGGTTCACGAGTCTCCTCTCATGCTGCTGCTTCCTCGCAGTTCCTAAACCAGCACGAGGTGGCCCTCATGAAAAGCGAATATGACAGATGTGACAGCGTTCTTTGGAAAATAGCTCATCCCATAAGGGCTGAATAGATTATTTCTTCTCTTTTAACTTAAAAGAAAAAGTATAAAGGGGAGAAGGACCTCCTTTCCAGTTCCGAGGGACCGAAAAGGAAAATCCTCCTCCAGATGCCAGCACCTGCTAATTTACAGGATCTTAACCTGAAATGGTGTTTCACATTACCTAACTTCTTTTATTTTTAATGTAGGTCACTTATCAACGTGTCAATATGATGAACCTCCTTTAATCCTTTATCAAACACTGGAGGAAGAAAAAGGCATTTGAACCAAGATTGGATATTTTAAGAGTGTATCTCCGACAACGTAGTAATAACTTTTGACCCAAGATATGATACATACAGTATGTTACATTTCTAAAACTAGGAATTGCTTCTAGTTAATGAAATCGTATACAGGACATGATCGCATTATAGAAGGAATTTCTTGAGCATTTCCATGAGCCATACATTTTGGCAGCAGATCATATTTTTAAACAAAAGCCAATGAAGACTCCTATAAAAAAACTAAAGGAAAAACCTGCATACATGCCATCATCACAGCATCGCTGCTGTGTCTTTGAAATAAAACCTTTTTGTCTCTGGAGTTAAACTAACCTGCCTCCAAGTTACAGTACAGATTGTAAGAGGAATATATGGTATTATTAACACATGTATTAATATTTAACATGCATTATGTGGTAAAGGAACCAACTGAAATCGATGATATATTCTAATTAACCATGTTCCGTTGTGTGTTTAGCTTAATTGGCAAGTTTAAATAAAACTTTATCCTCACGCTTAACACAAAACTGTGGCTGATGTATTGGCTTTCCATCTGGGAGTGTTAGAGTGAGGGTGATGTGCTGTACATTAGATGACGTCCTATATATCGAATCAGTCGCTGAGCTGTCTGTGAATATTACATTCAAACACATCATGCTTTGTTGATTGTTTGTTCACTGTTTCATGACCAGTTAAAGGGGCAAATTGGATTCAATGGGCTTAGAGCTAGCTTGGGTATAAGTGCTGGTGTCATAATACTTAACGACTTAGTTGATCCCGCTGTCATTGCGACTTCATAACGTGGTTACTCATGTCTGGATATCCAATAATCCTCAGCCCAGTGTCCAGATACATAGCTGTGACTCTTTTTAACCTCCACAGATCACACAACAAGAATTGACTTTTACATGGTTTAATGCCGTCTGTGTGCTATTATTTAGCCTCATCAGTCTGGTTATCGGCTCAGTTGCTGACAGTGACAATAAAGTCTGTTCAAATTAGAGCCGTCGCATTGCAAGTGATGTGTTTTCTGACTGAAACCATCTGTGTGGCTACATCACATGAGAAAGTTTAGCTGTGTGCCAATTCCACACTCATTTCAAGCAGGTTTGGATTATGCAGTGTGTTCACACTGGGAAAAGTAACCCAATTCAGAATTCAAAAGCAGTTAGCACACACTACTAAAAACACTAGGTTTTTGATTGTGCTATCGATGTAAACTATTGTGCCAAAAGCAGCTACTCAAAGCTGCAAAACATTAAACATATTGTGGGTGGTGGTGAGACAGATGAACAGATGGAAAGTCAGAAATCTTTGGAAAGCAATTTTGTTAACTGTGTTGAACTTTTAATAGGCAGTGATATTCCATTCTGTTCCGTAGTTAGTATAGAGCAGAAACGTACACTGATTTCCTGTATACTAACTGCTAAAACAGTGTACTATAACAACATTAGGACAGACTTATACAATTACTATGTAGTATGGAACTGGGATGCAGCTTATGTATATAAGCTTTCCTGAAACTCATACTCATCATTGAAAATATACTGATTATACCCATTCATTGTTTCATTTCTAGTTTATTTGATCTATTTTTATTTCTATTTTATGTACTTGTAGGTTCAGTTTCTTTTCTGTTGTTAGATTAATTGTATGTTATTTATCTATGTGTCAGATTCGTTCTGGAGCTAGACATCCAAGAATTTCACTGCACTGTCCACTGTACTGCGTATGATTGTGTAGATGACAAGACAACTTGAAAACAAGCTGCATAATAACAGAAATACATCTGATTCTTTTCTTTTTTTCAAATGTTTTGGCAGTATCACCAGAAATCACAAGCCTCTGGTATTCTGGATGATTACCACTAGGCTGTGTATCATGACACACACAGTTATCAGTAAACCGTGTGCTTTAGGATGATCACACCACAGCCCTGTAACAGCACAAGGTTAAAAACAGCTGAATTTGTAGAAAATGCCCCAAACAGTGAAGCCAAAAAAACAAAACAGCTGATAATCCCACATCAAATGAATTCTCCAGTGTTCATTTCTTTATCATCCCCCATGTCATGTAACAACTACGGAATGCTTTCATTTCATTTCATTACAGAGCTTCCTGTCTGATCCACTGTGATATTTCCTCATTACGAATTATTAGCTGCTATGACACATTTTAAGATTTTCACACACAGTGATGTTAAGGCCATCAAGTACGACACCTTCAAAAGTCATTATAGTTGCTGCAACATGTTGAAGAAAATGTGTGAGTGTAAATATATTTTTAGTTTAGTTCACCAAGTCTTTACACAGTAATTACAGATTCTATAAGAAACGTGCTCCTGGAATAATTAAATTAAATTACTTAACTGAACTCTTAGCCAATGAGTATTTTATAGACACATAGATAGTACAAATGTATTTGGGGCATAGTACGTTTTACTGTATGTATGAACATCAACACATATAATTTCCCATACACTGTAAAAGCTTCCATTTGGCAACTGTGATTTGCTGATACTACAGCCAGTTACTGCCATGCACCTTAACACATCTACTATTTTATCCATTGCAGCGAGCTCAGTTTCCATGGAAATATTTGGTGTATTATATGTGTTCAGGGGTATAAGGAGGCATACAGTTCAGGCAGCATATTCTGCCTAAAATCAGGCCCAGAATATATGAGTTCATATTTGGAATATATGCAAATGCTTCCAGTGTTGGCACAGGCTTTAAATCAACAAGAAATAGTGAATTGGGTGCCTGTTCCAGCATTAAACATTCCATTTTTTTTTGTCATGTTCAAATTCCTTCTATAAATAACTCATGGAGGCCAGTAGAAGCATTCAATTGTCCAAATGCCATTATTTTGCACATCACCTCCAATATAGTTATGTTTATTTTGGATAAGCCAGCATCGCTCATATCTCGCTGTGTGTTGTCTGTATGATGACTGCCTGCCGACACTTTGTCAGCACGCAGCTGAGGTGACAGATGATGTGGCAGCTGTACTTTGAAAAGGTAGACAAGCAGTTAAAGAAGGGACATTTTGCAAACAAGGAATGGATAATAATTATAAACAATAACAACATGTTTACACGTTCACATCAAGAATCCGCTCGATGTGAATCAGGCATGATTTGTAGAAAAGTATTCTCGCAAGAGTGCAGTAAACCAGAATGAAATACAGATTAAGTATTTGACACTTAACTGAGTAATCTGAATTGAAAACGTATTGACTGCTTGCTGCCTGATCGCTGGTATGTCAGTGTGTGTATCCAGGTGGTTATATGAACATTGACTGGCTGGCTGCTTGTGTGTATTGATTCGCACCACCTGGCCTTAGTGTTGCCAAGAGCATTACCCCCCAACAGTTTCTAGATATTAGTGGAAGGCTGTCTGTGGCACCGTGAAACTCCACTATAACTACTGTATGGGGAAATCGTTATTGTACAGGCCAATATAATGATAGATGTAGTTTAATGAGGCAAATGGCTGGAAGGGGCCCACGGTACAATTAAATTCACTAATTCAATTACTTTCATAATTTAAACAAGTTTAAAACTGTAATATGTCCCAACAGTGAGTTTTGGTCAGTGCTGAAGTTACCTGTCACATGACTGAAACATTCCTTTGAAAACAAGAATGAATGCAATACACTGTTATCAGTGATAAAGTGGAAAAAGCGCAGCGTAAACTAACCCAAACAGGAGGTGTTGGATTAAAATGTCGTGCCTAAGATAGCAAACAGAGAGCACAGGACAAATCAAAATGAATAACAACTATGCTGCAAATCTGACAGCAAAGACATGAGTGAAGAGCTTCTAACCAGCCCGGATTCATTGTGGCCGGGAGGCGGAGAGGCAGTGCGTGTTCCCTGACTTCCCCTTCAGCTCCCCCGCGGTCACCCTCGCTGGGGGGAAATCCCAGTAGGCTGCCTCAAATCAAAACATGCAAACAACACAAAAAAGATGAGACTGAAATGAACCCCAATATAATGCTCATAAACACATACACCCAGGCGCGCACACACACACACACACACACACACACACACACACACAGCTATGTAAACCCTGCACTCTAGGTACCAGGTAACCCTGTGCCAGACAGCCAGCTAAATCAGCCAGGCGTGTGGAGAGGGAAGTGGTGCAATGAGACTGGAGATATTTCTCCTCTATTTTAGGCAGCTCCCTAACAAGCGTCCTCAGACAGGGCTGTAGGGGAGCAGGGTAACTGCTGCGCCTGGCACCACTCAAAGCCCAGAACAGAGCAGCCAGCGGGGCTAACAACCATCAACAGCCCATCCAGCTGCTGCTGCGTGCCCCAGTCCAGGCGCCAACACCCCTGGGAGGACAGCGATCAATAAAACCCACAGCCCTGGAAGATATGCGGGAAGAAATGTGTTGAGGCAAAACAGGCTCATTTAAAGCTAAACTGTCCTATCAGTGGGGTCGGAGGAGCATGCTGAATATCTCTCCAGAGAGCGGGGAAAGAGGGGATGTTACATTCACTGTAAGAGGTTTTTGGATGGTCTCTGCAATTTGGAAGGTCAGAGTAATTGGCCAAATGAGGGTTCAGGCGAAACCCAGAGTGCGTCTGCATTTGTGTGTGCGTGTGCACGCACACATGTGTCTGCATCAGAGAAGGAGATGAGGAGGAAGGGAGGCAGAGAAGGAAAAGCGATGAAGAATTGCAGTAGGTGCAAACATCTGTTCAGTCACACGGGTAATTTGACAGCGAGAATGATAAGTTTCGCTCCCTGATGCCAAAACATGTTGGTGGCTTTAAATGTTTCAACATGAATTGGCCATTTAATAAGCAGACTTTAATGCTTTTCCCAGAATTATTTTAATTTTTTGGAAAGAATACCTGTCCTTGTGCCCAGCAGTGTAGTCTACTTCCTCTCATTATACAGTCTTATCATGTCTCCCCAGAAAAGTGTTCTATCAGTACAACTTTGCAATTATTTGCTTTTTGAAATGTTGTTTTTTTTTTATCAAAGGTGGAATCTTAAATGCCATTTTACTGATTCTTAAAATCATCCAAATTATACAGGAACATAATTCTTCACTGAGCCAAACTGGTGTCCAGCCATGCAGATTGTTTTGGTTTCATGTGTTTAGGTTTTGCGATATCTATCTCTGAGTTTTTTATCACCACCCTAATACAGTGTAGCGGAATGGAATTCTGTTTGCGGTGTTTACACCATGAAATAAATACATACTTATTTATTGAATTCAAAAGCAGCTTTTTCCAGGAATAATGCCCCAGTTTTTCTAGATAATCCACCGACCTCACAGAGGGCCATTTTGAATTGAATTACTTTCTACCAAAGAAGTAGTTCCAGTGAAAACTGTTGATAGCGTGTTCTGTGGGTCGTCCATTCAAGAGTAATGGGAAAACATTTTTCTAGAAAGAGATGTTCCTGCTGAATTGTTCAATGTCATTTTTCAATTGTATTGACAGGCAAGAACAACCCCAGATGATGTTCAATGACAAAATGTCCTAATAAGTTACACTTTCTACTTCCTGTCTTGGCACAAAATATTGGCATTGGACATAAATCGCAAGGTGCATGATCATCCAATATGGAAATAATTCTTTCTGCTGGGCTTGAGCTGCACAATTCAGTTACATTCACCTCCATATTGAGGTGGAGGTAGAATTGTTTGGGCAGATAAAACCAAAACTAGAGGTGAAAAACATGATATTTTGTCATTTGGGTGAACCGGGCCTTTAGGACGTGTCTTTTTATTCTTTTTTACAAGCAATTTTATTTTGACAGATAGATTATTTTCAGTGTGGAACAAATTGAAAGGAGTTGAGCATCCCATGTGTTGTGAGTATAGTAAGAGGACACATACGGTTCACGTTGTGTAAAATCGGTATGTTTGCAAGTGTGTGGGGAGACCCAGAGTGTGTGTGCGTGCGAAGAATGCGACGCACTCATGGCACGTCTGGCAGACCGCAGACCTTTCGCTGTCATCCTCTGTTGAGGAGGCGCAACTGAGGTGACATTCACGTCCCCGGTAATTATCAGCACTATGATGTGGGAACATTAATGATGTATGAGGGCCCAGTGAGGGGCGAGAGCCGCGGCTTCACAGGGCCTCATTACTGAGAGATTCCACCAGCGTGAGCGACTGCGCTGCCACACCCAGCTCGAGACTCAACTGAGCATTTGGACTCCCACACTTCGCTCTCAGTTTTCCTCAGATATTTTTTCAGTTTTGCCGCTGTTGTTGTCACACAATAAATTAGCTTCCAAAACACTGACACCAACATGATTCTGTGAACACATCCCACTCCTTCCTTTCCGAGGGAGTAATCATGTATAGTTTGTCGATGCTGACTTATTTGCTCCGTACAGGGACTAAATCTTGGATTAACAACGTTGTCAAATTAAAGAAATTGGAGTCAGAATGTCAAATTGAGAACTTTGATCCTAGCAGACCTCGATTTTGCCCTTTTGTAACTAGAATGGACAAGATGTCTGATTATCTCTAATTAAAAATGATTAAGCACCTACTTGCTGCAGTCAATGACCATTGATTGAGGGGAACGCTGATGTGGTCAGTGTGGCCCTCTTTTAATTCCAGCAGGCCTTCAAATTTCTCATTTCAAATCAGAGAAGGTGCTCATTGACAAGATTTAAATCATTAAAGCCATCCACTTCTCTCCTGTAGGGGGATTATGGATCTCTGGGCTCCCTTTGCTGTCTGCTTCATGCATGCTGAGCAGAGGGAATAGGGAATGGAGCCAGTGAATGTGAAAAGCGAATAAAGGATTTAAACAGAGAATAAAGACAGAGGGGGAAAAAGTCGATTACATCTCTAGATTGTCAAACATTTGATCATGAACCCGAAGTGGGTGATCAAAAGGTGAGAAGGAAAGTCAACATCTCCGTGCATCACTGGGTGGTTGAGAGAATGAAACAGGATAAAAGGCGATTACATGTGTGCAGGCTGATAAACAGCACCGTGTTGGTCTCCTTGTTGTTGTTGTTGTTGTTTCCCCGAGTAGTAGAGGTTCTTGGAGGGATGTCATCCGGCTCGTCTTGCTGTCACAATCCAGAGGGCACGTGCATGACTTCATGTCTAATCAGGTGTGGTATCCATGGAAACTGAGGTAGCGGAATGTCATGTACAGCATCTCGTCTCATAACACTCTTGGCAAACAGCGAGGCTGCGGGGATCGTGGCCCACATGGAGTATGTTGGCTATGTTCGGCACAACACATCCCATCACAAACACACCACCAAACCTGGCTTCTCATAAAATCCTCGAGATAAGAATTTGGCAGCATTTGGTTGCATCTATCTGTCTGTCTGTCATTTAAACGCATCAATAATATTTTACAGGCTCATCGCAGTATTTTTACACTCAGAATGCTTTGGTGTGTTTGCATGCTAATTAGCACAAAACACAAACTAAGTGGTGGACAATGTGGTGGACCAACCCACTGAACGACTATGGAGAGAAACTAGTCTCAGTATGGTCACAAATGTGTGTTACATATTACAAATAAGATTTACAAATGTGTAAACGATTTGTGCGTAATTGTGGGAAGTCACAAATGCGTGTTCCAATCCACACACAAATACCAAGCAATGTGAAAACATTTTTTACAAATGCACACATCAGAACCTGAATACATATTAATATTTTAAGTTTTCACCTACAGATTTTAATTATTGAAACTACACAGATCTGATCATTTTCGCTTTCAAAGAGCTTCCTGTGCATTCAAATGTCTAAAAGTATTTGTGACATTCTTTTGTTTTTGTTTACAGATTGTTAATTTATTTATTTACAGATTTACGGATTGCATGATATGCACAGATCAGGTGATGTTTGCGTGTGGAATTTTTAGACTTTTCTAACGGTCTCCTGCTCCACACAGATCCGCAAATGCTGGTGGAAAACTGGGAGATGTGGGTTTTCAGTGATTTTGTGTAGTGGAAATACTTACTCTGTAGTTTGTAGGTACAGGGTACTTACTCTGTAATTTCTCTGTACTGTAAGTACAGGGTACTTAGGGTACTCTGTACTTACTCTGTAGGTACAGAATACACAAATATCCTTACTGTGAGCAAGTGCGTGCTTTGGTTTTCACTTGCTGGACTGGCTGTTTTCCCAGAAGTCCACCACCTAGGAGTAGCTTATTTAAACCATATATTTATATTCATAGGCTACTGTATGAGTCTATAGTTGGTAAATGTATGTGTTTTAATTGAGAGGTGTGACATTTGTGACCATATTGAGAGTGGTTTCCACTGGACTGCTTTCAGTGACAATGGTGTTGTGAATTTTGTCAATAAGATTGTGAACACAGGAAATTTACTTTTATCAAGTAGCCATAAGCAAAAAAAGGATTTATTGCATATTCATATGGCAAACACTTAAGAGGACATGGCCATTGTCTAAAAAAAAACACACTTTATACAAGTGGTACCACTTTGGTGAAATAGCTTGAATCTGAATTTGAACAATGCCCACCTCACCAATTTATTCCCAGCAAGGTCCAATTGTTTTGCTCCACAACCGAGTACAATTGCTTTCTGATTGTTCTTATGTGCCCAAATGAACCAAACTAAGGTGGAAACCACTGCAGGGTTTCTTCCGTACACAAACTAATTCACTCTAAACACACACAAAGAAAACCTCCACAGTTCCTCTTGATACAGGTAACAAACTACCATTTAAGAATACAAAGACTCTAAGAGAGTCTAAGAGAGAAAATGGTTGGATCTAACTTTCTAAACAAAGTTATAACTTTTTTTACTCTTGGACACATATGACCAAAAATTAAACACTAACTTCGGAGTTATCTGAGGACACGTCTTACAATGGCAAGCAAAGGAGTCTGCAGATCAGGGAATGTAATAAACAAAGGTTTTCATGTCAGCTGACAATGTCACAATGGATAGAAGAGTCCACTTATTTTCATCGAAGTTACTGTGATTTTAATTTTTATCAAAACTTGATCTATGATTTACTTAGCAAACATACAGAACGAGGTTGTGACTTTGCCAAAATGATAATGAGGAAAAGATTCTGGAGCGTTAACTCAAATGCACTGCATTGCATGCTGGCAAGTATGCCAGTAAGCATAATTAAGACGTTCTTTCAACTTACAAGTTAAACTCACAGGAGCTTTACAGCTGATAACCAGCAAGGTGAAACTGACAAAAGCATGAATGAGAACTGAGCTACTGATAAAGAATGAATCATTTCCACTCCATTGTTTGAACAGCACGTTTGGCAGTGACACACAGAGAGGTGTTAGTATGTGATTACTTGTTCAAAAAGTAGTGAAAGAGATTACACATTCAAATACAGTAATTACATTACAGTTACTAATCTCAGTAACACTCAGTTACTTAGACATTTTGGTCTTGTTCTCTGCAAGGGTGTAGGTTCGGTTTTAACTTTCTGTATAACACTTTGTGCACATGCATGCATACAGGAATATCTTGACTTCATTCAACATGTATTTGCTTATTTAACTTGCCAAAACAGGAGATGTATCATATCAACGTTTCTCAGATTTAAAATGGATATTCTTAAAAAATGACAATAATTTTTTGGATTTGGTGACATAAAAGTTGACTTTCACAGAAATAGGCCTTTTTAATAATAATAATAAACTTTATTTATATAGCACCTTTCATACAAGAAATGCAGTTCAAAGTGCTTTACAACAAAGATATTAAATGCACCAAGTGCTTAAGACAATAGAATGCCATAAAACTGTTCTGAGGTGCTTCATCAGGTCTCTCCCCAGGACCGAGTACTGATTTCCAGGGTGCTTCCTCAGGTCTCTACCCAGAACAGAGTACTAGGGTGCTTCATCAGCCCCCTACCCAGTACGGAGTACTGATTTCGGGGGTGCTTTATCAGGTCTCTCCCCAGTACAGAGTACTGATTTCCAGGGTGCTTCGTCAGGTCTCTCCCAAGCACAAAGTAATTGGGTGCTTCATCAGGTCTCTCCCCAACATAGAGTACTGGGGTGCTTCATCAGGTCTCTACCCAGAACAGAGTACTAGGGTGCTTCATCAGCTCCCTACCCAGTACGGAGTACTGATTTTGGGGGTGCTTTATCAGGTCTCTCCCCAGCACAGATTTCTTATTTCCAGGGTGCTTCATCAGGTCTCTACAAAGCACAGAGTTGTGAGGTGCTTCATCAGGTCTCTCCCCAGCACAGTGTTCCGGTCTGCTTCATCAGGTCTCTCCCCAGCATAAAGTACTGCTTTCCCTGGTGTTTCCTCAAGTCTCTCCCCAGAACAGAGTTCTGAGGTGCTTCATCAGGTCTCTCCACAGCCCAGAGTGCAGACTTCCCATGTGCTTCCTCGGGTCTGTCCCCAGCACAGAGTACTGATTTACTAGTTCTTTCATCACGTGTCTCTCCCCAGCAGAGACTACTGATTTCCTGGGCATGTTTCTCCTTTGCAGTGAGTACTGGGGTGTTTCATCAGGTCTCTCCACAGCACAGAGTACTTGGATACTTCATCATGTCTCTCCCCAGTACAGAGTACCGATTTCCTGGGTCCTTCATCAGGTGTCTCTCCCCAGCAGAGACTATTGATTTCCTGGGTACTTCACCATGTCTCTCCTTTGCAGTGAGTACTGGGGTGCTTCATCAGGTCTGTCTCCTGCGCAGAGTACTAGGGTGCTTCATCATGTTTCTCCCCAGCACAGAGAACCGATTTCCCGTGTCCTTCCTCAGTTCTGTACACAGCACAGAGTATTTGGGTGCTTCATCATGTCTCTCCCCAGCACAGAGTATTGGGGTAGTTCATCAGGTCTCTCGCCAGCACAAAGTACTGATTTCCTGGGTGCTTCCTCAGGTCTCTCCCCAGCACAGAGTACTGGGGTGCTTCATCTGGTCTCCACAGCACAGAGTACTGGGGTGCTTCATCAGGTCTCTCCACAGCATAGTGTACTGATTTCCAAGGTCTTTCATCAGGTGTCTCTCCCCAGCAGAGACTATTGATTTCCTGGGTACTTCACCATGTTTCTCCTTTGCAGCGAGTACTGGGGTGCTTCATCATATCTGTCCCCAGCACAGAGTACTAGGGTAGTTCATCAGGTCTATCTTCTGCACAGAGTACTAGAGTACTTCATCAGGTTTCTCCCAG
Source organism: Gadopsis marmoratus (assembly GCA_036023855.1). Classification (NCBI taxonomy): domain Eukaryota; kingdom Metazoa; phylum Chordata; class Actinopteri; order Centrarchiformes; family Percichthyidae; genus Gadopsis; species Gadopsis marmoratus. Next base: position 15,948 of record JAVQJF010007551.1, read on the forward strand.
CACAGTGTACTGGGGTGCTTCCTCAGGTCTCTCCCCAGCACAGAGTTCTGATTTCCAGGGTGCTTCCTCAGGTCTCTCCACAGCACAGAGTTATCATTTCCTTGGTACTTGATCAGGTCTATCTCCTGCACAGAGTTCTCATTTCCTTGGTACTTGATCAGGTCTATCTCCTGCTCAGAGTACTGATTTCCCAGGTCTTTTGTCAGGTGTCTCTCCCAAGCAGAGAGTACTGATTTTTTGGGTGCTTCACCAGGTCCCTCCACAGCACAGAGTACTGGGGTGCTTCATCAGGTTTCTCCCCAGCACAGAGAACTGGGGTGCTTCATCAGATTTCTCCCCAGCACAGAGAACTGGGGTGCTTCATTCTGTCTCTCCACAACACAGGGTACTGGGGTAGTTCATCAGGGCTCTACCCAGCAGAGAGTACTGATTTCCTGGGTGCTTCATCAGGTCTATATCCTGCACAGAGTACTGATTTCCCGGGTGCTTCATCAGGTGTCTCTCCCCAGAACAGAGTACTGATTTCCCAGGTCTTTTGTCAGGTGTCTCTCCCCAGCAGAGAGTACTGATGTTTTGGGTGCTTCACCAGGTCCCTCCGCAGCACAGAGACCTGGGGCGCTTCATCAGGTCTCTCCCCAGCACAGAGCACTGATTTCCAGGGTGCTTCATCATGTTTCTCCCCAGCACAGTGTACTGGGGTAGTTCATCAGGTCTATCTCCTGTGTCTTGACTATGAGTAAAGGTAATTCAGTAGGTCTTATTTTGAAGGATGCTTTGGGTCTGACATCACTTCCTGACTTACGTCACTTCCCGTCTGCCGATACTTCCTGTTTGAAGGTATTTATTGTCTGATGGTTGTCCTGTGAGCTGGTTGTGTCAATGAATGTCTGAATCCAGTATACATCCACAGTGGTAATGCTATAAAGAGGCAATGTCGTAACTACCAAATTCCATAGTTTATTTAGAAAGTGTCTATTGTGAGAGTTAATATTGAGCAGTTTTACTCTCTTTATTTCGCACTGGGAACAGACGGTTAATTGGTGATGTTCTGTATTTTTTACAGTTTTTACTCCGTGTGTGTGGGATGGCACCATGAGTTATAGTAAATATGTGGAAAACATTGCTACGACTCGTCTACTATCATTTCCATGGAAGAGTTTAACTAGCTGGTTAAGCTACAGGTTCCACACAGTAGCAAAGACAGCACATCCTGCACAGAGTACCGATATCCCGGGTGCTTCATAAGGTGTCTCCCCAGCACAGAACACTGATTTTCCAGGTCTTTCATCAGGTGTCTCTCCCAAGCAGAGAGCACTTGGGTGCTTCATCATCTTTCTCCCCAGCACAGAGAACTGAGAATCTTCATCAGGTCTCTCCCCAGCACATAGTACTGATTTAGCAGGTCTTTCATCACGTGTCTCTCCCCAGCAGAGAGTACCAATTTCCTGATTGCTTCATCATGTGTCTCCTCAGCACAGAGCACTGGTGTGTTTCATCAGGTCTCTCCACAGTACAGAGTACTGGGTTGCTTCATCAGACCTCTCCACTGGTTTCAAAGGTCTTTCGTCAGGTGTCTCTTCCCAGCAGAGAGTACTGATTACTTGGATGATTCATCATGTCTCTCCTCAGTACAGAGTACTGGTGTGAGTACTGATATCCCAAGTGCTTCATCAGGTCTCTCCACAGGAAAGAGAACTGAGTTCCCGGATGCTTCATGAAGTCTCTCCCTAGGATAGAGATACTGGGGTGCTTCATCAGGCCTCTCTCCATCACAGAGTACTGGGGTGCTTCATCAGGTCTCTGCCCAGCACAGAGATACTGGGGTGCTTCGTCAGGTCTCTCCCGTGCACAGAGCAGTGATTTCCAGGGTGCATCATCAGGTCTTCGTCATCACAGCACAGAGTCCTGGGGTGCTTCATCAGGTCTCTCTCCAGCACAGAGTACTGGGGTGCTTCGTCAGGTCTCTCTTCAGCAAAGAGGACTGGGATGTTTCGTCGGTTGGCTTGAAATAAAAGCATGAATCAGTTTTTCTGCGTTTGACTGATGTAGAAATGGTCGTACTTTAGCTGTTTCTAAGGTGGAAGAATGATGTTTTCATCACCTTGTTAATGTGGGACGTGAAGCTTAGATCTGAATCTAAGATAACACCGAGACTTGTAACCTCTGATTTAATCCAGG